>CM028692.1:52008130-52022791 GCA_016771965.1 Brassica carinata
ATGTCTAACAATTGCATTTATCATTTTCATGCTTAAAATGTAATTACTCTCTGGTTTGGATTTAATAGTTATGAAGCATTCATTGGTGGAATTAAGAGTATCCAGTTCAAGATTTTGCCATTATCAGTCTCCGTTGTGTCTTCATTCCATTTATTGATTCGTGTTATGATCTTCTCTTTGTTCTATGGTATGTAGACATCTTGATAATATATCATTTTCATACAAGTAAGCTCGTTGAGGTTACTAGTCCTGGGTTATCATCAGTTTGAAGTTTCGTGTTCAAGTGGTTGATCTTAAAGAGGGGATGTCAGTGTCCTCATCATCATCTTCCTCCTCCTCGTCGTCTTTGTCACTATCGACAATGCAAATAAATGTAGAATTGTGGATGGTTGCTGAGGAAAGGGCTCAGGAGATACTAAACACGATCCAACCAGTCTTTATATCATACAGAAGTAGGAATGAAATCATTGACTATCTCCAAACCATTGTTAAGGATCGTCTTGGACTTGAGGTTAGAACTTTGGTGCTCCAGTTCACTTGCTTGGCTTCCTGTTTTGCTTATTAGATAAAAACATATAAAGATATTTATGGTGATTAGTTGAACATTTATTTGATGAACTTTTCTTCCTGTAATCGCCATTCCTTAGAAAGGTTGTATCAGATGATGTATGATTGCAATGTTGCATAAGTTTTTTTTGCTGTGTGATTAGATTTGGAGTCAGGACTATTTTATTGTGGCCCTAAATCATCCGCATGCATATGATTAATGTGTTTGTTTAATCGCTATTAATGTGATATTGTATCTACTAGGTCTTTAATTTTGGTTCGGTGCCACTAAAAATCTACCTCCCAGATGGAGATATTGATCTGACTATCCTAACTCCTCGAGATAAGGAGGAGGACTTGGCTAAAACATTATGCAGTATGCTCGAAGCTGAAGATGGAGAATTTGATTTCCATGTTACTGATGTTCAGTATATCCAAGCACAGGTTTGTTTGGTTACTTTCAGGTTTTGAATCTATGTGTGTTATCCTCATGAAAACTCATTTCATGTTTATGCTGGTAGGTCAAGGTCATAAAGTGCAAGATCATAAACATTGATGTGGATATCTCCTTTAATCAAATGGCAGGACTATCAGCTTTATGTTTTCTGGAGCAGGTAAGCCACATAGTGTTCTTCCACGACCTATCTATACTCAACTGGTTATGGTAAATCTTTGATTTGGTTTCTTTTGTTAGGTTGACCAAATTTTTTGGAGAGACCACATGGTCAAACGTAGCATTTTTTTGGTCAAGGCTTGGTGTTACTATGAGAGTCGTATACTCGGTGCCAACATTGGATTGATTTCAACATATGCATTGGCAGTACTAGTCTTGCATATTATCAACATATCTTATTCATCACTATTTGGCCCTTTAGCGGTGAGTTTTTTTATATACAAAATATGATCTTATTTTGGCATAGCTTTCAAGATTAACATATAGTATCTATTATCATTAACAGGTACTGTTTAAGTTCTTGGATTACTATGCATCATTGGATTGAGGTAACAACTGTATCACGATCAATGGTCCCGTCCTGATATCTTCTCTTCCAGATATGACAAGTAAGTATGCTGAACTCACAAGTCACAAGACACTTTTCTCTTATGTTTTCCTTTATTTTAAGACTTCACTTGTTGCTTTCTGTAGAAACCGAGCATCATGAAATTGTCTTGAACGAGAATTTTCTTAGAGAATGCATGGAGTTATATTCGTTTTCAACTAGCAGTTGAAGCAAGCGGCCATAACTTTTCTGTGAGGCATTTCAACAGTGGATCCTTTGAAACACAGTAACAACCTTGGCCGTAGTGTGACACAAGGTACTCTCATTGATCAAATATTTGTAAAACCGCAAGACTAAAAAAGAAGAAGCTAATGATGTGGTCTCTCTTTTGTGTAATCTTGTTAGGCAATGTGCAACGTTTAAAACATGCGTTTACTCTGGGAGCTCGAAAGCTCAAAGATATACTTACACTACCTGGAGAAACAATGGGCTGGAAACTAGAGAAGTTCTTTGGAAATTCACTTGAGAAAAATGGTAAGGAGCAAAGAATAGACGTGGAAGAACTTGTCACGACTTTTGGCACAGGAAGATCAGATAACTCAGAGGAGATTTTGAAGGATACTTCGAGAGTCTTGTATATGGGAAGTGGTTTCATGTTAAATATATTTAGTAGTAACAATTAATCTGATTAGCTCTCGTCTACCAAACAAAACCCAACCCAAAAAAAAAAAAAAACATGAGACAATATCTAAATTGGAATATTTATTATTATTACATTGCCATGACGCTAGCTCAGAAGAAGAGTTTTAGTTCGGCCTGAAAGAGAGGTTGCTCTCACTCGTTAGTGGATAGTTGAGGGCCCACCAGAAATCTTATATGTCTCTTTTCTTATCCACATCTGTTTTGTATGATGACGATATACTTTGAAAGCACTACGTCATCTCTCACCATCAGTATATCTCGAGAACAAGGCAGATTTCTAGTTATCATGAACTTTAAATTAGCCAATGGCGATTTCATGGAACTCGTATTCCCCGTAACCACGTTGGTCGTAAACTTCATCCGCCACTGATTATATCATATCCTTTATTATAGAGCCATTCTCTATGAAAGACACCAATAATTTGAAATATGAGGTTAACTAAAGTTTGATGATTAATAGAGATTTAGCAAGATTTGAGAAATTATCACACGATATTTTAGTTTATTTGCGTATTCCTTTTTTTTTCTTTTTCAAGGTAAGAGGCGGCATATGCGAAGTTAGGTAATTATTTTAGTGCTATAAATTTATGAAGATGGTGACACACTAATCAATCTTTATTTGTTAAATTCTAATGAATTTTATATTTTTTTCAGCCCCACTTCTTACTATAATGAAAAATAGGCCCCCGATGTTACCTACGTGTCTATTATAGTAACATTCTTATTAACTTGTAATGCTTTTCTAAGCGAGACATCATCATTAAAAGTTGAGCAAACGTAATTATTTACTACTGTGGCTACAAGGTTAGATATTTGAGATGAATACCGCTAATTATTATACAAAATAGTAATATAGTACTATAAATTACACTTAGACCATCTCCAATGGTTTACTCTATTTTAGAGTAGATTTTACACTAAAATAGAGTAACTCTAAAATAGAGTAGAGTTTCTCTCCAATGGTTTACTCTATATTTCACTCTAAAAAGGGATATTATTAAATTTATTCTTTTTTTTATTTTATGTTTAATATCTTTTACTTATAAAATTTACAAATTGATCCTTTATATTTTACACTTCACAATGTTCTTATAAATTATATATTTATATCAAACATTTATTATCTTAAAAATTACATTATATTAAAACATAATACATTCAACTTAAGCATCACCATTAGTGTATCTTTCCCACAAATGATCAATTAACGAATTTTGAAGTGCAAAATGAGCTTCTTTATCTTCGATTTTTCTAAATCGACCAAGAAACTCTTCAAACCGAATATTATCATGGTGTTTGAACCTTGGGAGGTGGAGCTTCTCTTCCCGCTTCAATCGGTGCGTCAAGATCTCGTTCATCTTCAATTATCATGTTGTGTAGAATTATACACGTCGTCATAATGTCATGTAACACATTTTTTTCCTAAAAACGAACTGGTCCTTTTACAATAGCAAAACGCGATTGGTTATGGAGGCAATTTACCAGAATATTAAATCACAATTTTCTATGATTTTAATTTTATGTTATGTTGCTTATTTTTAATTTTAGTATTTCTTTTTTTTGGTTAATTTTTAAATTTGGTGTTTATTTTCTTTGGCTAATAATAATGAGTTTCAACTCATATATATTTTGCTGAAGATAATAATATGATGTTTGCATAATTAAATTACATAAATAGTTACAAAATAAAAAGATTAAAGAATTAAAGGACTAAAGTATAAATAAAAAAGTTTCATTCTATAATAGAGTGAGAAATAGAGTTACTCCAAATATAGAGTGAAAAATAGAGTTACACTATTTTAGAGTGGGGTTGTAGAAGATTTTACTCTATTATAGAGTTTGGTGTAGAAAATAGAGTGAGGTTGGAGATGCCCTTAGAGATTCGTGTGGCCCATGCTCATATAAGAAAATGGAACAACTTTATAAGGAATTTTCCGCTGTTTGGGCAACCTCTTCAGTCTGCATTGACAAATAATGGCAAGTGTCTCCGTTGTTTACGTTGCTATTTGATAACGTACGATTAATTTTAAATATCAAAACACTATTAAAAGGGGAATAAGAGCTATGGAGAGGGTGTCCACGTCCCCAATTAAAATCAACCAATAGGAAACCAGGTTTTCGCCATGTCAGAGTCCAGCTCACGTCATATGGGCTTCGAATTTCATCGGCCCGGCATCGTTCAAATTTTAGAAGCCCGTGAAGCCCACCTCACGGCTAACGTCCGTTTCCCATTTCCGCGAAGTACGAACCCTAATTTTGCAAACTCAATCGTCAAGCCCTTCATCTTCCTCTCTTCTCCTTCGTTTCTCCGTTTCATTCATACAAGATCTATCCTTCCACCTCCCTTTTCTTTTTTCCTATATAATCCCTCTCTCAAAACAATTCTTATACGAGAAATCTATAAAACCACAAAGTTTAGCACCAGCAAGCGCTTCTTCTTCAATTCACTTTCATCGTTCTCATACGAGAAATCCATAAAACCACAACAGTCAATGGCTATGAAATGGACATTCTTATTGGTTAAAACCGCTTCTCATGGACGAGGAGGTATGTTAATATTATTTTTAATGATATTATTTCCCAGAGTCTAATTCAATACTTGGCAAAGGAACGTCCAGATCAACGGGGAAGGCACCCGCGGCTCTGTTCTTCAGCGATGTCACCCTGGATTGGGATAGTCCAAGATGTGATTCCGTCTAATTCATTTATGGGAAGAAATGAACAATCAGAGAAGATTAAGAAGCTCACCCTGGCCGTTTCTTAATGATTGTTTGCTCCTATGGTGCATCTAAATCTGAACAGAGCATGACTTTCTTTCCTCGAGACTGTGAGATGCAATGGACTGCGAGGAGTTTGGGAGTCAGTACTGTGACTCCGACAAAGGCACTCTCCGCTGCGGTGTTAATATCTCAATCCGTCCAATAACACAAAACTAGGTTTGACAGCAAGGTCAACAAGTTTAATCCTTCTTTGTCAATATTTTATTCTGAGTTAACCAATAAAGTTGTATGATCACATCATTCTATTTTCATTCTACTGTATTTGATTGATGATTTGTGTTTTCTTGGTTCACAGGTGGAAATTAAGAATTTGAATGCGTTTTCACCAATTAACAGGGCCAAGACAACCAGATTATGGGGCGAGGTAACTCAGGTAGCAAGCTAAATAATCTTCCATTATGTTGCAATATCTCTGTTTTCCTTTGAACATAATCTTCCATTATATGTTGCAATATCTCAGAAAACAGTAACAATAATGAATATATGAATATTGATGAAGAGGTGGGAAAGCTAAAAGATGTTGCACAAATTCTGGTAAGCTAAAAGCAAAGCAACCTCGATTAATCTGTTTATGGTGCTTCACATTCTGTACCATTGAATACGTGAATGTCAATATTTTGATTGAACCAGGTGTACCCAGACCGGAGACCCCTGCCACAGTGCATACAAGACTTAGTTGGGAGCACTTTTACTTATCAGTTGAAGCTTTCCCATTCTACTTCTCCTCCAAGCATCAGTCTTTCACCATATCTCAAATCTTTGACTGCAACCAGTGTCCACCACTGCCGAACTTTGCTGAAAGTGTTGGTCAAACCTTTAACTAATTATCTCATAATTTGTTGCTTTTGGTGGTGATACTCTTATATGGTTCATGCACAGGGGGCGATAACAACCCTGGAGACGATATCCCTGGAACAGTAGCAGTTACAAGTAACCTTTAGTTGTGTGACTAGGGGAGCCCCTGCTACAAATTCTGGAATGAATGCTTGTGGGGTTATGGAGAGAGCTTCTGCTGCTGCAGGTGCTGTCGCATGATGAACCTGTCCATGGTCGAATAACTTCTGATGGTCCACTACCCCGTAGGCTGAGCTAGCCGGAAAGAAACCCACCGCAAATCTTAAGTTTCCAGCATCATGAGTCGCCAACTCCAACGTCCACCACTGCTGCTCCTTAGGATTTTTACTTCATTTGAGTTTAAATAAATTGTTTAAGGTCACGCTCCTTA
Organism: Brassica carinata; assembly: GCA_016771965.1. Lineage (NCBI taxonomy): Eukaryota > Viridiplantae > Streptophyta > Magnoliopsida > Brassicales > Brassicaceae > Brassica > Brassica carinata. The sequence goes on from CM028692.1 coordinate 52,014,385, forward strand.
TTTCAATGCTTCTTTTGTTTGTTTTTATTTTTTCTTAGCGTTATCATCACAAAAACTTTGTTTCAGCAATGGTTTTAAAATATATATATATCTTCAAGAAGCTACATTCATGTTCTAAGAAAAAGCTACATTCCTGTTGCAATTTGAGAGTTGGGTCCTACCATGACACAGCTCCTCATGACTTTGCTTCCATACTGTACAGAAGTTGATGGAGCAAACAAACCTCGACGGAGTTCTTCCGTACAATTTAGACACTGACATAATGGCAGCGCTATAGATAAAAGGTGTTGTCCTTACCCAAAAACATACGTTTATAAGTGAACATGATTGCACATAAATCGTAGTCACCAGAAAATATCGTACCAGCAGCAGCAATGGTGATTAGGAGGTTACGACCACTGACTCCATGCTTTCTAAAACTGAGCTTTATTAGTTACGTTTCCTGTTTTCCGCTGTAGGAACATACATCTGCATTAGCAAGTTGTGAAGGATAAGAAGATGATGGCTCCCGACTGTTAGGTCACAAAGATAACTTGAGGTGTTCGTCAAGTTTATGTTAAAAACTTAATAATATAAATGACACAATTATACAAATGTAGTTTGGTGCAATGAAAAGTTCATAAATAAAGTATCTGGACTCTGCCGTTTGTCCAAGGATTGCAAACAAGATATTTTTTGCTTCCTTTTGTGTTGAGAGAACATTTGACCCCAAAACATGATGTAAAGTTTGCAGGTTTCAAAAGCAACCTACGTAGACTTTCATTGCAATGGTACTAAAGAATAATTTATCGAAGAATATATAACATAGTAAACCTCACTTAAATATTATTTGTATTCTACACTCCCACCGTTTAGTTATAAAATTTGTTCACCTTTAGCTAAATTAATCTGGTATAAGTTTTGCTTCAGTCCCGTGTTCAATTTTTAAAGCATTTTTCAGCTAAGCTCTTAAACCCTATCCAATATATTGGTTCTGTATGTGAGCAAGTGGAAAATAAAAGTATAACAAACAAAACTTACACATTTCATCAGACTCACATTGAAAAATTAAGATTCATGCACTACTACACGTAGCATCCAATATTCCGATATGCATCTGCGTAGAAAATTATACGATTTCAATTTTCAAGGCTTCGACTTCATGAAATGTACTTTTCTTTTCTTTAATACCACCTCACTTTTCTCTAGAACTTTACAATTTCTGAAGTTGGTTTGTAAGAGATTACAAAATTAGAAAGAAAAGACTAGGATATAGACTACGAGAAGTCACAGTTCTATTCATATGTTAGCCACAACCGCAATGTTTCACGGAATCTCGAGTTGTGTCGCTGACCAAGAAGGATGTCATGCGCGCATACATCAAGGGATTTGGGCAAGGGTGGATGTCTCGAGTTCATGAATTCTTTTGTTTCGCTCAAGCAAGATATTATAGGATGAGACGCAATGAAGAGACTTTGCTTTTAGATCAAACATACAACAACACGGTTCACAAAGGGACCCTCTGTTCAAACTCTCAAAACCTTACAAGTAAAGAACTACGTAAGCCCATACTTACCGACGTCCTGAAAGCAATAACAGATCCATATAATGTGATTACACAAATTCACCAAAAGAAAAACTATAAAAAAGAAAGTTATAGTGGTCTATCGGCGCTTAGTGTGGGAATTCTATTCTTTTTGTTGTTTTGTATGAGCTTTCGGATAGTGATTTTGTGCTATGTAACAGTAGGTGATTGTTTATTAATTTCTGGTTCTATGATTGAAGAATGAGAGATGCTGTGTGAAGTAGGATACAATATAGAAGATTTTAAACGAAAAGATATATATAACCCGATGGAGGATATAGTTTTGAAAATCTAACATAAACTAAAACGAACATATATTATAAAATTGTTTACATAATATAAATTAATTATTATCTATAATATTATCAAATTATTTATATTTTACTTTAAAATATAACTTTTTATCACATTACAGTTGATTTAGATGATTAGCTTGGACGTGGATATATTTTATCGAGAAAAATGTAGTTATTGTAGTAATATTAAAATCTGATACTCTTAGAAAAATATATTAGTTATTCCCACTTTAAATTTTCTTCAGCTATATCAAATTGAAATAGAAGTCAAATAAAAAATATAAATCATTGCATTTTCCTTAATTTCAATTTAATAATTTTGTTTTCTATAAAAATGTTAGTGATCTTTTCAACTCAAACAAACAAAATTTAATAAAATTTAAAATATGATTTTAGAAAAAAAGAATATATTTCTTATTTGATATAAATTAAATTTTCAAATATTGTATAAAATTAAAACATATTCTAATATAAAACAGTTTTAGTGTAAACTCATCCGCCCGTAGGGCGGACCAACTCCTAGTTAAACTAACTCGTGCAAATGAGTTCCTCTAGTTACGCTTAAACTCTTCAGTAAATGTTTAAACTATAAAAAAAATGTTTAAACTCTTCAATTGATGTTTTAAGAAAAAAAAAAACTCTTCAAGAAGATAATGATTTTCAGTAATGAGAAAAAATCCAATGTCTCAAATAAACTTTGTGGTCAATGAATCTTTTGAAAAGTTTGTTAACGATACATTTAAATCACCATTATTAAAAACCTCGCACCATCTATATGTTTCTTATCAATTCACCAACAAATATACGACTTGTCATAGGACAAAGCATGCAATGATGGATCATTACAGTAAAAGAAGATAACATAAAGAATTAAAAAAAAAACTTAAAGTAAGAAATAGTCATGTTATAAATCCATCATGCCAATACATAAAGAGGAGCAAATTTCACAGACGGTGGTCTCGTATTTTGAGAAGCTTTTCTCGTCCTCGACCTCTAATAGCTCAGAGACAGTAAACTATGCACTGGATCCGATCATCACCGTAGAGAACAATTTGCAGCTGACTTTAATACCAACGCCTGAGGAAGTAAAGGAGGCAGTTTTCTCTATCAATGCGGAAAAAGCGCCCGGGCCAGACGGATTCTCCGCAGGGTTTTTCCACTCAAATTGGGATAGTGTCGGAGGAGCTATAACATCTGAGATCCAGCATTTCTTCACATCTGGATCACTCCCATCAGGAATTAATGAAACCCATATTCGACTTATCCCGAAGAACAACAGCCCCAAGTCAGTAATAGAGTATCGACCGATAGCACTTTGTAATGTATATTACAAGACTATCTCAAAAATCCTGACGAGAAGACTCCAGCCACTGTTATCCACTATCATTTCTGAGAACCAATCCGCCTTTGTCCCGGGGCGAGCTATTTCGGATAATGTCCTAATCACCCACGAAGTCCTCCATTACTTAAAATCGTCGGATGCTGAGGTGCGATGTGCTATGGCGGTGAAAACCGATATGAGCAAAGCATACGACCGACTGGAGTGGGAATTCATCGAGCTGGTACTTAGTAGGATGGGGTTCCATCCGACATGGGTTGCTTGGGTTATGCAATGCATAACCACCGTTACATACTCATTTCTCATCAACGGCTCGCCTAGAGGAAGGGTTAAACCGAGTAGGGGGATCCGTCAAGGAGACCCGCTTTCACCATACATATTTATTTTATGTAGTGAGGTGCTCTCGGGTTTATGTAACAAAGCTCAAGCGGACGGATCTATGAAGGGCATCGCTGTGGCTCGGGGATGTCCTCGGATTAATCACCTTCTCTTCGCGGATGATACCATGTTTTTCCTCAATGCGGATAAGAAGAACAGCAAAGTACTTAGGGACCTTCTGGCTAGGTATGAACAAGCGTCGGGGCAATCAATAAATTCATCCAAATCTTCGGTCTCATTCTCACGGAAGACACCGACGGATCTAAAAAACGTGGTGAAAGAAACTCTGCAGATTCCTAATGAAGGTGGAGTTGGAAAATATCTCGGTCTCCCGGAACACTTCGGACGCACGAAAAGGGACATGTTCTCCTCCATTGTTGAAAAGATCAAGCAAAAAGCTAAGAGCTGGAAAAACCGCTATCTATCTACGGCTGGGAAGCTAGTTATGCTGAAAAGCGTCCTAACTCCGATCCCCTCCTATGCTATGACGTGTTTTAAGCTTCCGGTCTCGTTGTGCAAAAGGATCCAATCGGCGGTTACTAGATTCTGGTGGGATTCTAACACCGGTGAGAAAAAGATGGCTTGGGTATCCTGGGATAACATGACGCAACCAAAGGCAAATGGGGGACTTGGTTTTAGAGATTTCCAGAGCTTTAATGATGCATACCTTGCAAAATTAAGCTGGCGCCTGTTGCACAACCCAAATAGCCTTCTCTCAAAGACACTCTTTGGCAAATACTGTAAGTATGAAGACTTTCTTCACTGCCCGGAAAGAAATGCAGAGTCCCATGGATGGAGAGGAATTCTTGTGGGAAGAGACCTCCTAGTGGAAAACATGGGATGGTCAGTTGGGGATGGGAAGTCGATCAAAGCATGGGACGACCCATGGCTCAGCCTCACCTCGCAAGGTAGACCTATGGGACCGGCGCCAGAATGGTGTGCTGACATCTCAGTCTCGGACTTGCTGGGCCCCGATACACTGGAATGGAACCGAGACATAGTCAGCTTGATTTTTCCCTTTGAAGAAACAACGATACTGAGCCTGAAACCAAGTACCCTAGGGGCCCCAGATAAACTGAAGTGGCTCCACACAAGAGATGGAGAATACACGACAAAGTCAGGATACAGTGCAGCTCTGGACTTACGAGCAAAGTGCAACGGCGCCACCCAGAGCACAAAGATAATTTGGAACAAAGGGGTCTGGAACCTCAAAGCAGCACCCAAGGTTCAACTTGTGATTTGGAAAGCTCTCAAGGGAGCATTACCTGTGGGAGAAAGGCTACTCTCTAGACAAGTGCCGATAAGTCCATTGTGTAAGCGCTGTGGTAAACTCAAATCTATTAATCATCTCTTATTTCACTGTGAGTTTGCGGAAAAAGTTTGGAAACAAGCTCCTTTCTTGCAACGTATTGATTTGAGAGGATTGCTAGATTTGGAATCTGATTGGATGAATTTGATCGAATCCACTTGTCTACCCCCTGTGGGTGTTGTCTCAAGCCAACTAGCTCCATGGATTGTGTGGTCCCTTTGGACAGCACGAAACAATCTGATTTTCAACAACAAGCACGCCACAACAGAGGAGGTCATGTCTAGAGCAATTGCTGCAGCTCAGGAATGGCAAAACGCCCAGACCAAAGAAGAATCACGGAAGAATGCTCCCCGCAAGCCGCCGACAATTCCCGAACATGGTACAGTCCTCCAATCAGATGCGGCCTGGACAGAGACTTCAAGAGTTGCGGGACTGGTGTGGGCTATCAAAACTTCAAGAGACACTCAGCGATTTTCGAGCTCCACCAACTTTGTCACGTCACCACTTATGGCAGAAGGACTGGCAATGAGAGAAGCGATTAAAAAGAGTAAGGAGCTGGGGATCCGGCGTTTAAGATGTGAATCAGATTCGTCTCAACTGATCAAAATTCTCAACTCATCTGCAGAACCTTTGGAGATTTATGGCATAATTTCGGATATTAGAATAGCAGCTAGCTCCTTTGAAGCTATTTCTTTCTGTTGGATTCCTCGGAGAGGAACGTTGATGCTGATTATTTAGCTAAGTCGGCTTTGCGCCTTGTATCAACTGATCTTATCAGTTAAACCGATTTCTTTTTCAATATGATTGTGTTACAAAAAAAAAAAAAAAAAATCCATCATGCCCATTGTTTGCCAATTTCAACGAAGTTGGCCCTCCAAATTTAATAAATCAATGTTTCTTTTCTTATGTACTTCTTGTATATATAGTTATTTACATATATATGCATGATATTATATACAACATCACATTCTCTTCTTAGACCCTAAACACAACAACAACAAGAACAACCTCATATACTCGAATTCTCTAATTTTACCAGTTGATTTTATTGTTTTCTTGAAGGTATATAGCTGCAAGAAATGGATGCAAGGAAGATTAATCTTCACGTTTTATTACTCTCTTTCTTACTCATCTCCGAAGTTCCATCGATTCTTGGGTTAAGTACGAGAGGCAATACTAGATCGAAGACGGAAGTATTGCATGGCGAAGAGTACTTCCCGGTGATGAAGAGCAGGAAGTTGATGGCTACAAACTTGGAAGTTGATTATTCAGGTGATTATGATGATGGAGCATCATTAGCATCACCATCTCCACCAGTGCCTGATTATGATGATGATATCTATAAAAGACAAGGTGATGTTCCAAGCCCAGGCATTGGCCACTGATAATACGTTTTCATGTGTATACAGATACACACACATATACACATTTTGCGTTATATGTTTATACATACATGTTTACTTGTTTATATATGTCTTTGTCCTAATAAGGTCGTCTCCATATGATCATTTTTTTGTGTTGCTTTTTATTGTCATTTTCATTTTTTTATTGTTTTTAAGAATGATGAACTCCTATTGAATTACCGTCATTTCCTTGTGTTAATTTGAGCTTCTTGTATGTATGTATGTATGTATGTATGTATCCAATAATACCTCATTAGATAAACCTGCATTCGTCCTTTGTAAAAATGGTTTTGCTTATTAAAAGATGTTACATAAAATTTAATTTCTTTTTCCGTGCTTTTCTTCCTCAAGTCATTTCTATATTTTTATTATACTGCGATTATATTAATTATACATAAAACAACAGAGGAACCAAATGGGTTTAACCAAGTGATATATTAATTATATATTATATAGTTTCCAACAGTACTATTGAGAGTTGAGAAAGGGAGAAAACACAAAAACATTCCGTCAGTTGGTAACAAAAAGAACACTGTGTCATAGTGTCAGTTATACAGTTTTGACTCTTTGAACCACTCACCAAGACAAGTTGTATTTACAAAATACACTAACAACGACAATTATACAAGTTACGACTTTTTGGACGTTAACAAAGCACTAACAAGAACATAAAATCTTTCACATGTGGGTAGTTATGGACCTTATGGTGTGTGTGACATCTATATGCAATGTTCCTTTAAAATAAGATGATAAATTAATCAAATAGCAAAACACGTAAAGTAAGTCCTTTTCTCCAAAAAAAAAGACACGTAAAGTTAATTTAGAAAGAAACTGAATGATTCTAACACCAAGAAACTGAATGGTTCTAACACCAAGAAACTGAATGGTTCTAACACCAAGAAACTGAATGGTTCTAACACCAAGAAACTGAATGGTTCTAACACCAAGAAACTGAATGATTCTAACACCAAGAAACTGAATGATTCTAACACCAAGAAACTGAATGATTCTAACACCAAGAAACTGAATGATTCTAACACCAAGAAACTGAATGATTCTAACACCAAGAAACTGAATGGTTCTAACACCAAGAAACTGAATGGTTCTAACACCAAGAAACTGAATGGTTCTAACACCAAGAAACTGAATGATTCTAACACCAAGAAACTGAATGATTCTAACACCAAGAAACTGAATGGTTCTAACACCAAGAAACTGAATGATTCTAATAGCATGAGAGCGTTCTGAGAGTTTGCGGACATATACACTATTAATAACATATATATTTCATTATTATTCTCATAATCTATTAGGGACAAAAATAACACTGTGTCAGTGATACAGTCTTGATTCATTAACCAAGACAAGTTGTATTTACAAAATACACTAACAACGACAATTATACAAGTTACGACTTTTGGACGTTAACAAAGCACTAACAAGAACATAAAATCTTTCACATGTGGGTAGTTATGGACCTTATGGTGTGTGTGACATCTATATGCAATGTTCCTTTAAAATAAGATGATAAATTAATCAAATAGCAAAACACGTAAAGTAAGTCCTTTTCTCCAAAAAAAAAGACACGTAAAGTTAATTTAGAAAGAAACTGAATGATTCTAACACCAAGAAACTGAATGATTCTAATAGCATGAGAGCGTTCTGAGAGTTTGCGGACATATACACTATTAATAACATATATATTTCATTATTATTCTCATAATCTATTAGGGACAAAAATAACACTGTGTCAGTGATACAGTCTTGATTCATTAACCAAGACAAGTTATATTAATTCGCAAACTATACTGACGACAATTGTTAAAAAAAAATTGGCTTCAGAGGATTAAAAAAATCTTCCACATGTGGGAAGTTATCGTGTCGTGTGTATTTTTTTGTGTGTGTGATTTTTTGTGTGTGTGTGTGCGCGCTTTTCAACGCTCCCTTATACCACTGATGATAATTCATCTATATTATGATCCTTTTTTTGCTAAAAAGTCTACTCTAAAGTTGATTTTAACTTATGGAGATCACATCACTTGACAGCTAAAAGTCTTCACCATTACTGATCTCATGATCATTACTCATAAACCCTTTTCAGTTTTGCTATGTTTTAGC
>CM028692.1:52022891-52047931 GCA_016771965.1 Brassica carinata
GAGTTCAACAGTTTGGCAGCTTCAGCATGAGTGATTAAAGGATTATCAGAAGAACTATGACCTGTAGATTATCACAAATGAAAGAAAAAGTTTAGCGGTCAGCACACCAAACTGCTGAGAGAGAAGACACTACTCGCACGCCCCATGGTACCTCTTTTGAGAATATCACGTTTCAAAGTTTCTATAACTTCACGGGCATAACTCACACAAGTCTCATGCTGCCTGCTATAAAAGTGTTCTTCAATCGCGGAGAATTTGAGCCATGAAACGCATTCCTCTTGAGGTGGAAGCTGCAACTCATCAGCCACATGGACTTTTGAAGAACGCCACATAACTTGTTTGAAAAAATTATGAGTAAACTCCATGGCCTTTGCGTCTCTTCTCTGAACAAAGCAAGAAGGTTGTTATAGAAAAAAAAATACCATAAAAAGGTAAGAAAATGAACTATTTGTTCTGCTCAGACCTCATATGGGTCTCTTATGACTTCAGTCCACCATCTTGAAACATCGAAAGGATTAGCTTTAAGGAACCTTAATAGTCCATACAAGTCATCAAGTTTGCGTTGTATAGGAGTTCCGGTAATGCACCAACGGTGTTTAGTATACAATCTCAAAGCCATCTCTGTTGCAGCAGCTGCATTGCTCTCCACCATCTGAGCCTCATCCAAGCAAATCCTCCACCAGAATATTCTGGTGAGTGGAGTAGGAATTACAGGATACCTATCACAATACAAAATCTTTACACAATCTTCCCAAAAGATTAAAAAACATAATGAAGCTAATCCATATTGGAAAATTCAAAGAAACGTTTCAGTAATACTGTTTTTGTTCAATCCAGAAGATCACCAGTCATACCTTTTCTGGAATCTAAGACAATGCCGGTCACCAACATGCCTGTCGCAGTCATGAGTCAAGTCCTCTTTGAGGACATCATAGGTAGTTAAAACAATGTCAGCATTGAGGAGTTCAGTGATGTCCACCATAGGTTTTTCGGAGAGTGAGGCATTCCTCACACCTTCATAGATATATGTTACCAGAGAACCCACACGCGTATGGCTATAACAGGGGAGATGAAAGTTATCTAGTTAAGTGCTCCTATAGTAAATGACATATATGGAAGAAACAATGTATGGAAGAATCTGATACCGTGTGATCTCGGAATGCCACTGCAGTAATATAGGAGCTGGACAGACGATAAGCGTGGCACCTGTAGAGATGGGAGAGGCAGTGACTTGTAGAAGTTCAGAGCACATCTGGCAAATATGTTCACCTTGTCTGACGACAACTTCTACAGCATCTTTTTTGCTCTTCTTTTGAGATGCTTTTTCATCAACATTTTGACTAGTAGCCTTCTTACTTTTCCCTTTAGGTGAATAACCTACACAGTCTGCATGCTGCCAAGCATCACACATGTCACACTGTACCCAAACTCCTTTGTATTTTCGACTTTCACTGACAGCTCCACATATGCACTCCACACGTTCCCTTTTCAATCTCTTCAATCCAGTTTTTAAATCATCAGTTACAGGTGACCCATTAGACACAGATGTTTCTCCCTCGTCTGGTTTTCGATGAGAAAAGATGCAAGCAAGTAGTTCAACTGTTTTCCCCAATCCCATTTCATCTGCAGCATTAAGAATGAAATACCAAAAACTTAACAAAAAGCTAATACCACAAGTAGACATAACGTGCGCAAATCATTCTTCTGTGAATGGAAAGTCCAGAAAAGGTAAACTAATTTTCTGATTAGAGTATAAGGAGGGAAAAAGAAGCTGCAAGTTGTTCTTACCAGCAAGGATACCACCTGGAATTCGAGGTGAACAATACTCTGGTGACAATGAGATATTTCCACTAAAAACAACCAAATCAAATCGAATTCTTCTGTTAACAGTTGGAACTTTACTGAGAGAGGCTTATACTGTTTAGTGAGCACTAAGAGGAGCTTAAAGAACAAAATGATAATAGAAAAAAGGGAACAAACCTGAATGGGTTAAAGAACATTTTTGAAGCAGAGTCAAGAAACCCAATGGAGACTGACAAAGGTGAGATGAATTGGCTGTCTTCTTTGTCTCCCAACGTTATTGGATCTCCTCTCTCTCGCTGCACCATCCAATGAGCTGCACGTCGTTGGTACGGCCTAAGTTCTGGGAGCAAATCAGTTATATCACCTTCAAGCATCGCATCCGTCCTGAATTACCATAATACGCCAATAAGTTGCAAAAAAACTAATTTTCAGACTTTTAACACACACAAAAAAAAAGAAAAACTTTTTGCTCTCTACTCACTTTGATGGCTTTATGGCTTCATAAAAAGCAGCAGCATCAAACGTAGACTGTTCACTAGAGTCCAGAGCTACCGGTCTCTCGTTCTCCTTCACGTTTAGTTCTGCCCCATACCTAGCCTCTGACGTCATTACCTCTGGTCTCAACCAAGACATGACATGAACCATACTCTTTTTCCATATCTGCCTCGTGTTCTCAAGAAGAGACTCACACGCATCAAAAGCCTCCTGAAGCAACTCAACTCTAACTCTAGGAGACAACAACAACCCCTCATCACCACCCGGGACAAGCCTCAAAGTCAGAAACTTTACACTCACCAAATGAGCAAGACCCGAAACGCCTTCACCTGGACCATCAAAACCCCCAGACCAAACCACTGACCCAGAGGCTTCACCATCAACCAACTCCAAAGTTACATCACTAGACGACAACACAGGCCAGTGACCAAGCTTGATCCGATCAACAAAGCTAGCAACATTGCATAGACGAAGCCGTAACGAACAATCCAGACCATGATCAGTCTCAACGGGTGTGAACGAACCATTAACGCACACACCATCACCATCTCTTAAACTTAGACTAGTAAGAACAACTTCAGCTATATCAAAGTGTCTCTCCTGCTCAGAAAGTCTACTGCTTGAAGATATCTCCACGTAATACGGCTTATCAACATCTTCAACACTCTTCTTTCTCCGAGAACCCTCTGCCTCCTCGTCGATTTCTTGACCAGTTCCCAACGAACGCTGCGGCTTGGGTTGCTTTCTCCTACCCATTACTACAAAACCGACATAGAATCCGGAATCAAATCCAGAAACGCAAAAAGGTATCAACTTTGGATAATTCAGAGACACCTTTCTTATCTAATGAATCGTTTCAGTTATGTAATACGTTAGCTCAAGATTGAAAACAGAGAACATGGTTACGAACCTGTGAAAGTGAGAGAGGATTCGAGTAAAATTGAGAACTTTTTAATTGGTGGCTCGGACGGTGGAGGAGGAGGCGACGGAGGAGAGTTTAACAGACCGTCGCGCGGTGTCTGTACTTCACGGTTTAAAACGAGTTCCCGGTTTATCTGCGATTCGATGTAACCGACGTAACTTGGTCAAGTGAATGACGTTTATACCCTCAAGATATAAAGTAAATAACAATGTTGCCCCTTGTTTACTTCTCTTTAGGATTTGGTGTGATTCCAGTTAAACGGCACAGCTACAAAACCCTAATCTCAGTTTCTGGTGTTTTTGTGCTCTTTTGGTTGTCAAAGTTTGGAAGTTTTCTGAAGGATTTGAGTTGAAGGAGATGAACAGAGGAAGGAGGAATCTGAAACAAGCAGCGTCAGAGCAGGACTTCACGCTTGAGGAATGTCAGAGCATCGCTCAGGTCGTCTCTCTCAGAGGTTCCAATCAAATTGAGGTAAGTTCTGTATGTATGTATTGATTACAGATTGAATTTTTATTTTATGGGTTTGAATCCTGGCCTAGTCCTGTATGTATGTACTGATTAAAGTTTGAATCCTTTATTCAATCTCACTGTGTTGGCTTAGTTCTGTATGTTTGTACTGATTAAAGATTGAATTTTTATTTCCCTTTCATCCTATAGTTTTAGGACAGCTAGAGTTTTGCAGTTGGTTTGTTCTTGAACTGCGGTTTTGTTTTTTTGTTGTTGTCAAGATAATGGATGCAAAAGGAGAGAACTCATTAGCTTTGTTTCCAGCCAAGTTTCGTGAGAGCATGTGGATCAGACGAGGTAACTTGGTACTTCTCTCAGACTTGTTCAAACATAAGAAAGGAATATCGAATCATGCTTAGTGTTGTGTCTCAATCTTTGACATTTTGTGTGGATGGAGGAGTTTGAGATGGTGGTTTAATTGTTGTTCACTGATTTGCAGGAAGCTTTGTGGTGATTGACCATACAGGAAAGGAAAAGGCGCAGGAATCTGGTAGCAAAGTTACATCTATTGTCTGTAAAGTTCTATTCTTTGAGCAAATCCGCCTCCTCCAGAAGTCTCCAGAATGGTAATAAAATCATTGTTTTCTTTTAACTGTGGTAAGAATGAGATCTAGTTTTGTTTGTCAAACCTCATGTGAGTTTTGGAAATGCAGGCCAGAAATTTTCAGGGATGCTAAGCCAGTTCCAGCTGATGAAAGCTCTCAAATTCCCATGGCAAAGCAAGACGGTGAAGGTGAAATAGGTTCGAGTGATGAGAGTGATGATGGCATGCCTCCACTGGAAGCAAACACAAACAGGTTGAGACCGTTTGGGGTGCAGTGTGATGCAGAAACAGATTCTGGATCAGATTCTGATTCATAAGAAACATCCGGTACATGCTTTTTGATTGTTTCTCAAGAGAGGGAACACTAATAGTTTTGAGATGAGATGTCTCTTATTATTAAACAGTATGTAACCAACTCAGAGCTGCTTAAAAAATGCAGAGTTTTGATTTTTGCAATGAATTGATTATTAATCTATATGCCTACTCAGTAAATGGTTCAGAGATTGCCCCTTGCTTCTCATTCGCTTCTTGCAATTATAAGTCTTCATAAGGAACCAGAAGAGGAATACAAATGTGGAAAAAAAAGAACTCTTACAGAAGTTGTTTGACATAACACAACAAGAATCAACGTCTATGATGCACGGGGACGGCATATACGTAACGTCTCCAGTACCAGCTGCGTTTCCGGGATGGGGACGGCATGGGGACGTTTCCGAAACATTTCAGAGAAGGAGGGGACGGCATGGTTAAGTTTGGAAACGTTTCCGAAACGTTTTTGATGTATAGTCGGCATAATTTTGTAAAAGATTTGATTATTTACTTTTTTTAGTATGTTTTAGTTTTGAATAACAACTAAAAAAGGAAACACGTCCATCCATTAGGGTTACAAAGTTTTAATCCATCTTTTGTTAATCTTAAACAAACTCTTTTCTCTTCGTCTTCTTTCTCAATTATCAATTCACACATCTAAAGAAAAGACAGTAAGTATTACCACAAACTCTGGTTTTGGTTTTTCAATGCTCACTGAAAAGAAGACATCTTAGACAGTATTAATATTAGATACAATTTGGTTTGTTTCATGTAAGTATGTATTTTTTTTGGTTTATACCGTAAAAGAAGAGGATATTAGAAAAGAAAATAAACTCTGTTTTTGGTTTGTTTCATGTTTTCTTACCAGTTAACCAGTTATCATGGTGCTTTATTTTATATGAGAATTATGCTTTGGTTTTAATATTTATATATACATATATATATATATATATATATATATATATTTATTGACGTACCCATACCATATTCGTATCCATAAATTTTAAGTTTTAGCGATTTCCCGTCCCCGTTCCCGTCCCGGATATAGTATCTGTCTCCGCTCCTGTCCCAGTGCAACATAGATCAACGTTGCCAACAAGCAAAAGATATATACTAACTTAATCTCCTGAAACCATTTCTTTTGCATAAAGTGTGAGAATTTTTGATCACTCATAGGTAACTTGGCACCCGCAGTTAACAGTAGCTGTATTTCAAATACTTCTCAACAATTCAAAATCACAATTCATTCATAGCTAAGTGTTTCTTCTACAGACCAGAACCATAAGTAAGTTGGCAACGTTGTAGTACAGGCTAAATAACCACACGATAATACATACGTAGATTCAAAGATACGATAGATTAAAAAGATATGAGACTACATTCTCTAAGGAGTCCAAGGAGCTTGTGGCGGAGGAGGTGAGTCCGGGAACGAGGGAGGAACGGCATAGAACATTCTGTTTTTGTCAAACATGTGTTTCGCTCCTGATAAGGCAACCAGAGCAGCCACGAGGCCCGCGTTGCCGGTAAGAGTCGGCTCCGTATAGTTTGAGTTGCTACGGACATCACGAAACACATCATGTATGTCCGGTCCAGCTACCATCGCTCCCTCAACCACATTTGGGTTTTCCTTTGAGCTTTCTCGCCTGACAAATAGGATCAAGAGTTTTCGTGTGAAACAAGAAATCATAGATGGTTTTGAAGAAAAATATGACAATCAAAGGTTTTGAGAGGCTAACAAATTGTGTAATGTTAAAATGCTCAACTTCTTTTTTGATGATCGCTGAGAAGTAAGTGATTGAAGTGATTTCAGAGTTTTGAAATCACTAGATAGATTCATGTTACTGGACAAAGGTGTAAGTAAAAGTATAACTTTTTCGATGAATGATTTAAGCCAAAAACAAAAATATTGACGAATAAATATTTTTGGTCCAGATTTAGATTGTTTCAAAATATGATACAAATCGATTAGATATTAAAATAATAATTTTTTTTTAAAAAAAATCTTATATAAATATATGATCCAGTTAAAATCAGAAATTAATTTTATATACAAACAAACAATTGTATTGTTTTCTTTATATTTACAATATAATCATTTTTATATTTTCTTAACACTTTATTATATTTTGCTAAAAATTTTCTAGAATTTTGCTAAAGTTTTGCTAAAATTTTGCTAAAAGTTTGCTAAAATTTTGCTAAAATTTTGTAAATTATATCTAAAACATATTTAATTTTTATAAAAAGATATTTTATATATACTTAATAATATAATAAAATAATATGAAAATACAAATTCAAAAATGTAACTAATTTATATATGGTAGAATCAACTATTTTTTTATTAAAAACTATATTCTAAAATAGAAAACTCAAAAATGGAAGCTTTTTATAAATTAATAATTCTATAAACTAATAAAATATTTTAATCCCAATATTAATAATTTATAGAAACTTTACTGTATAGGCATCTTAATTAATTTATTAATTGAAAATACCAATTTATAAAATATAACAAATTATTATTACGTTTTAGTGAAAGCTTAGCTGAAGAATTTGAATACTTAAAATTCATAAGTTGACAAAGGCAAGTGACAATGAATGAACATCAAAGAGATTATGATTATTATTATATTCTTCTCTGTTTCTTTTTTATCAAATTATTATTTTCAAATTTTTTTTAAAAAAATCAGGAAAATGAATTTCATAAAGAAAATGAGAGATAAAAAATTATTGGAACAAAATCAGGATTATAAAACTCATTAAACACAATCAAAGAGAAAATAACTAATATCATTGTTTTAAAGATAAGAATTGTAAACCCACTCAATGAGAATCAAATAAATAACTATAAAATTAAAAACAATAAGTAAGACTCATTACTTGTAGAAGTATTTTTAAATAATTTTTAAAAACAATTAGTGATATTAAGGGAGTTTGGTCGAATTTCTAGCTAAAATATAATAATATGGATCTTATAGTTTTAAGTGAGTGAAAATGTTGACAAGAAGAAAAAAAGAATTTTAATAATAAAATATAGTAGTTTTCCCTAATTCACCAAGTCATAAAGTCATGTAAATTCTTTGATCAAAAAAACTTAGATGGCATCATAGTTTAGTTATAACACGATAAGCCATCTAAACACCTCAGAATATCACGAAACCATTCTTTCCATACCACTAAAAAAGAAAGGAACATAAGTGCACAGAATCAACGATAACAAAGGTGTAAATATCATTCAAGAAAAGTTTTGAACTAACCTTTACGGATTCGTTGAGATGGATCGTAAGGTTATGGCTATCTACTGCTACAGCTAGCAACGAGAAAGTGTGGAGAAGACAAAAACCCCAAAAGAATGAAATTTTAGTTGTAATGGATGTTGTGGTGCTAGTGAATTCTTTTCTCATACTAAAACATTATATTATTAAGTTTTGAGGGATAAACTTTTGTAAAAGTATATCTATTATCAATTTACTTTTAAAGTTTGTTTAACTTTAAAATTGAAGTGTTTGTGTCCGTAACAAAACTATATATTTAACTTTTTAAAAATATATATATTTACATTATAATCTTTAATATTGATTAAAATTGGTTAAATCACAAAAAATTACAAATAATAAAGTATACATTTAAAGATCATTAACAGTATTAATAAATAAAATATAACATTTTAATAAATAATAGTTAAACAAATTATGATTAAGAGTTTTAGTGTTCACAATTGAGAAAACAAGAATAATGAATTTGAATATTGATGTGGTGCATTGCGGGAGATTCTTGGTTTCAGATGCATACTTGTTTTGCATTTCTTTTTTATCTTTTAACTTTTAAATAATTAGATGATGCTTTTCTATTTAGAGTCTCTCTCCATACCTTATATATTAATTGAAGAGCATTAATACCTCTGAGTGTAGTCATGTGTCATAATCAAAATGATTTTCAAAATCCTTAGAAAAATATATTTGTCTTTTTTTGATCAACTATGTTGATCTATATCTAAATATATACTATACCTTTCATTAAACCAATCATAAAAGGAATTAAAAGTGTATAATTACTAATTTCTTTTCTTTCATTAAACAAAAGCTACAGAATTACCAAATATGACAAATATATATATATATGACGACAATTAATGATTTAGTAGTAAAATTTGATAACAATTTGTGTATCCTCCATCATTTTTTTAAATTTTATATTATTAAAATAAATTAAACAATCAAATTAACTATAAAATTCAAATTTAGATTTTTTCGTATATGTATTATATTGAATTTTAAAAAATGCCTATAAATTACTAAAACTGTTAAAAGTCTTATTTTAAAAAGTTTATGATCAATGGTTTAACATTTTTATTTAACAAGATACACATGATTTTAAAATCATATGAGTAAAAAGTCTCATTTAATAAATATTTAAAATTATATATATATATATATATATATATATATATATTAGGGTCAATTGCAGAGAAAATACAAGATAAAAGTAAAATTTGCAAGGATGGAAAAACAGTAAAAGTTGGAGAAAGAAAATGGGAAAATGACACTGTTACCCCTATGGAAAGAGAAAGAGGGTAATGTGTAGAGTTTAGCCGGCTAATAATCGTATGTTTTTGTTAAAATGTGATTATTTTATATCCTTCGTAAATTAGCATGGTTATAAACCAATTTATCCGGATATTTTACATGGTAGCCGGTTGTTATGTTAGTGGTCGGCTAACTTAAATTATTATCCGTACATTATTATTGTTAGTTTGAATTTTCTATCAGTAACCGATTATCACTATAGACTCAAGCTATAATAAGTTAAGTAATGTATATCAATTATCCGGATATCATTATTGTTGGCTGGATTTTTCTATCAATGATCGACTAAAGGTATAATAACTTTCACAAAGAGCTACAAGAACCTTGGAAACAACCTCATCACATATTTGAGGTTTCCTGGGCAAAAATAATGGACAAAGATCCGGGACAAAAACATGCATATCACTAAAGGTGGATAAGACTATCTCTCACTAGACCTCCTTCTCAGCTTCACATCATCTTTGGTTTGAGTATGCAGCTTATTATCCTCACCAAACGCTTCCGGCCACCGAAACAACCCAGAAAGCAACCCATAACTCGAAATTTCGTTCATTGGATTTTTTAAGGATTTTGATCGGATATAAATGGGTCATAGTAGTCGAACATCGAAATTGAGAGGGAGTGCGGTAGGCATGGTGATCCGATTAGGACTGAGAAAGAGTGGGGGGAAAGCGTCGATTTTGGAATTGAAATTTTTTAGAGACTGAACTAGAAAATCCGGTGAGATTAATTTTATTTTGAAGCAAGGGTTCCGGCGGAGTAAACAATGAAGTTGGAAGAGATGAAAGATGATATGGTTGATTTTGAAACAATGAATGTACAGAGTAAACAATGAGGTTGGCTTTTAGGTTGTGTTGTATAATAAATAGGAGTAACATAGACATTTAAAAAAAACACACATTAGCGAGAGAAAAGCTGAATTTCATCTATGCAAATTATGCAGTTAGTGGTGTATATGGAGTGCAATTTCTGAATTTTAGAAGTCGTCATGTGTCCACTAATTAATCTTAAATTTTTTTTCCATCTATCTTAAATTTAATTTAATATGAATTTTTTTAACAACAATTTAATATGAAACTATGTACTCTCAGCTATATGATAATATGAATAAAATATAATATTCAAATTGCATTATTCTGGTTTGTTGGTAGTAATCAGACGAAGATTGGCAATCGAGTGTGAAGAAGAATGAGAAAAACACTGCTGCCATAAGCGAAAGCTTCATTTTTCACTATAGAGACACGGCTCTGATGATATACATCAAAGATGTGATACAGTAGACACGGCTCAACAACCTTGCTAACTAGTCTCTAATCAACTTATATAGTAGACTTATAGGCTATAAGTTATAGCTGATAAACTTGTTTAAAGCTTATCACAGTCCTATTATGCCTTTCCATTCACCCACTATCTAATCAACTCACAGAAGCTCTAATCCGCTACATTTAGTCTTAGGCTAGACATAGTAGACCTATAGCTAATACTCAAGTAGCTAAACTTCGACAAAGCTTAACACAATCCTAAATACTACAACGTGAAAAAACACAGGAGAAGGTTTGATAAAAAAAAAGGGGAAGTGTGGAGTAAAACCTGGCCTTTCTCCTTCTTAGCTTCGACGCTAACAAGTACCTTCATCTCAGAACCTTGAACAGAGAACAAGAGAAACTCAACGCTTGCTAGTTGCTCCTAATTGTTGGCTTGGACTTCTTGGATGTTTATGCCACCACCTAACATCACATAAGCTCTTATTATACTAGCTTCCTCCCATCATCTTTAAAACCAGAGATTTCTAACACAATAATTATTTTTTGTTGATCGTATCTTTTTGCATCCTATAATAATATTTTGCAATCCTACTACTTTTTTTTCGTAAAAAAATATATAAAATATTATAAATATTAATATAATTTTTAATTAATAAATATATTTTTATATTATTATTTTCAAAAATATATATAATAAAAATTATTTTTATTATAATTCGTATTATTTGTGGATCATGTGAATTTTCCGTGGGTTTTGACAAGATAGATATAGGTATAAAAAATTTTGTTTGCGGGATTATGCAAATCAGATTTTTGATAAAAATAATTTGACCCACAGCGGAACGGGTTTGACCCACTTTCCTTGTGGATTCTATTTTTCACTTATCGGGTCGGTTAGGGTGGATGCTCTTTTACTTACCGGATCAGCTCGTTGGATACCAATTTTAGTTACCGGGTCGGGTGGATGCCTTTTTTACTTATCGGGTCTTCTTGAACGAAGAGACAAGCTCTACACTAAGGGCCCACAAAGTGTCAAAAGAGTTCAAAGCTCCATGCCCACTACCATTCTGGTCGGTCCGCGGATGACAGGTTGGCAGGGGTAACATTGTCATTTTTTCCATGTCTGCTTGTGGTTATTTTTTATTTTTCACCGAATGAGAGTGGTGGTACTGCTCCGAGAAGGGCTATGTGATCTTTTCTATCTTAACTGGGACAGTGTTGTATGAATAGAACACCCACTTATATCTTTTTGGTTGAATGTGATAATGAAACTTGTATTATATTTACTTAGTTACCTATCTATATATATACGTGACTACCAATTATCAAGGTATATCCAACTTTTCTTATTTTTCTTTTTCAGTTGAATCTGTTACATAATACTGAATTGATTGAATCCATTTTAAAAAATATGTGATATGATGAGTGAGTATCATACCATCGACCAAAAGTCTGATTATCTTTGTTAAGGCCTAATTTGTGAATAGTTAGTAATTAGTATTCACTAAAAGAGTATATATATGATCAATTCATTGATAATACAAGTTGCATTCCAAGTCAAATATGCACGAACTAAATGACTCCATACTGCATATTGCTTCACGAACGTTTCAGTGACTAATATTCGAGATGTTTATAGCTCTTTCACTTAGAGGAATTTGTGTTCATGAGCTTGCGAGATTCTTGAATGCATAAAAGATAACGATGAGATTGGTTTTTGGGACTAACTAATCATCCTCTGTGTACAAAAGTATGATTTCTAGGCCTATTTCATCTCTGGTTCACTCGTTAATCTAAGCTCAAATAAAGTAGAAAATAAATAAAATAGCTAAAAAAACATTATCTAGATTCTCAAGCTATTATTACACCGCTCATTAAATGGGATCCGAAAGAAAACTAAAGAACCTTAAAAAGTTGGCTGATGAATTTTTTTTTTTTTTTGATCAAGGCTGATGAATATCAAAATTCAATATCGACAGCAAAAAAAAAAAAAACTCAAAACAACACAATTTTTTTTCACATAAGCTAGTCACCATCTCTCTATATATATGTATATATACACATGTATGTAAGATATGGTGAGATATGAAGAAACAGTTAGCTTTCCCTGACTCCCATGAAGACAATGACCCAACACCACCACCAACATCATCATTCATCATGTATCATCATCACACCATCTCTTTTTGTTTGTCCCTTCTTTTAACCACCACTTGCTAATACGTAGTGGCTACATCCAGCTACTTCTCCCTTTTCTATAAATTACTGTTCTTCACTTATATTTTCAGCACTACTAGGTTTGGGAAAGTTCAAAAGAAGACCTAGCTAGGGTTTTCAGAAAGCTCAAAAAATCTGAGCTGGTGAAATCTCAATTGAGATCTAATGTAAGAGCTCTCTTTTCGTCACTTTATACCATTAGTTTTGACTTGCTTGAGATCTAATCCCTTATTGTTATTTTTTATTCCCGATTTAGGTTTTTTTTCTTTACCTCGTTCTGTGATCTAATTCTATATAGTTCTATTACCGTCTATATGACTTACTTTAGATCTAATATTTCTTTCTTCTGCCAACAAAGAAAATAAAGAGAGAGGCTCTCTTCATTTCTGGATTTAGGGTTTTTTTCTTTTGTGTAGATCATGATTCAAGAATTATTTGTTAGGCATATGTTATGCAATTATACCTGATTCATGGAAAAAACTTTCTTCTTATTTCTGTAGAGTTTTTATTGTTTATCCCTAATTGAAAACAGTATATTCCCTCTGATTCTGGAATCAAATCTCTTGCCAAACCCTCCAGAAACTGAGGATCTCTTGAGAAGATTGAATATCTCTTGGTCCAAAAGCTTGTAGTGGTTAAACAAAATTATGTTTGTTTAATCAGTCTTTCAATATATTTTATTTTATCTTCTCATGATCTGCAATGACTGTGGTGGAATCTTTTCACACATGTCCTGGACCTGTTTCCTTATGTATATATTTACTCAAGTAGTTATTATTAGTGTTAAAATTAATGTGGGCACTGTTCATATGCACAGGGCTTACATCACTCACAAACAATTCCATATTTTTAAATGAAAAAAAACATTATAATTTTGAATGATTTCAATGTTTGATGAACAGTTCGGCCTTTGTCTCTCTCCTGGCAGCTTCTTCTTGACAAGACCCATCAGTGGTCTTTCTTTTACAGTAAAGCTTGCTGCTTTCTGCGAAGTTTCAAACATATCACTCAGCATCCAAGCCTTGTAAGTTAATTCATATATACATGCATATACTTACATTATTTAACATTCTACTTCACTGTTGCAAATACCATTCAAAGTAAAGAACATAGGAAGCTGTCGTAGTTAGTCACATTTGTCCTGTTGCTGATGGCCCATCATGACCAGTACGTGCATGTGCTTGAAACTATATTCCATGTTGTGTTTTCTTCTGTAGAATCAACTGAACCCACATCTGCCTTTTATAAGTGAGTGGCCCTTTAGTGTTTCAATCATATATCTATGAAGCGAGATTGAAATAGATAGATATGGAAGGAGATTCTTTCAGTCCAGTCATGGATAGAACAAGAAGAGGGTAGAAATATCTGCCGACTCATCCATCCAAACACTTCTGGTAAAAGACAAGAGATTTTAAACCACAGTGGCTGTGTGAATGATGCGGGAGATGTTTTCATCTCTCTTTATCTGTGTTTGGACTGAAGGGAGCTCCTTCTTTCTCTATTGTTTAGATTTTTCCTCATGATTTTTTAATATATTAGAACAAATTCGCATTTTAGGACGTTGATCACAAGTTCAAAACTGACATTGAGTTTGGATAGGGATTCACATTTTTTTCTCTCTCTCTAATGAATTTGATTAAGGATTATTATTTAGTATATTTGATGTCAAACAATCTAGCAAAAGTCTGATTATCTTTGTTAAGGCCTAATTTGTGAATAGTTAGTAATTAGTATTCACTAAAAGAGTATATATATGATCAATTCATTGATAATACAAGTTGCATTCCAAGTCAAATATGCACGAACTAAATGACTCCATACTGCATATTGCTTCACGAACGTTTCAGTGACTAATATTCGAGATGTTTATAGCTCTTTCACTTAGAGGAATTTGTGTTCATGAGCTTGCGAGATTCTTGAATGCATAAAGATAACGATGAGATTGGTTTTGGGACTAACTAATCATCCTCTGTGTACAAAAGTATGATTTCTAGGCCTATTTCATCTCTGGTTCACTCGTTAATCTAAGCTCAAATAAAGTAGAAAATAAATAAAATAGCTAAAAAACATTATCTAGATTCTCAAGCTATTATTACACCGCTCATTAAATGGGATCCGAAAGAAAACTAAAGAACCTTAAAAGTTGGCTGATGAATTTTTTTTTGATCAAGGCTGATGAATATCAAAATTCAATATCGACAGCAAAAAAAAACTCAAAACAACACAATTTTTTTCACATAAGCTAGTCACCATCTCTATATATGTATATATACACATGTATGTAAGATATGGTGAGATATGAAAAACAGTTAGCTTTCCCTGACTCCCATGAAGACAATGACCCAACACCACCACCAACATCATCATTCATCATGTATCATCATCACATCTCTTTTTGTTTGTCCCTTCTTTTAACCACCACTTGCTAATACGTAGTGGCTACATCCAGCTACTTCTCCCTTTTCTATAAATTACTGTTCTTCACTTATATTTTCAGCACTACTAGGTTTGGGAAAGTTCAAAAGACCTAGCTAGGGTTTTCAGAAAGCTCAAAAATCTGAGCTGGTGAAATCTCAATTGAGATCTAATGTAAGAGCTCTCTTTTCGTCACTTTATACCATTAGTTTTGACTTGCTTGAGATCTAATCCCTTATTGTTATTTTTTATTCCCGATTTAGGTTTTTTCTTTACCTCGTTCTGTGATCTAATTCTATATAGTTCTATTACCGTCTATATGACTTACTTTAGATCTAATATTTCTTTCTTCTGCCAACAAAGAAAATAAAGAGAGGCTCTCTTCATTTCTGGATTTAGGGTTTTTCTTTTTGTGTAGATCATGATTCAAGAATATTTATTTTTAATGATTCAAGAATTATTTGTTAGGCATATGTTATGCAATTATACCTGATTCATGGAAAAACTTTCTTCTTATTTCTGTAGAGTTTTTATTGTTTATCCCTAATTGAAAACAGTATATTCCCTCTGATTCTGGAATCAAATCTCTTGCCAAACCCTCCAGAAACTGAGGATCTCTTGAGAAGATTGAATATCTCTTGGTCCAAAAGCTTGTAGTGGTTAAACAAAATTATGTTTGTTTAATCAGTCTTTCAATATATTTTATTTTATCTTCTCATGATCTGCAATGACTGTGGTGGAATCTTTTCACACATGTCCTGGACCTGTTTCCTTATGTATATATTTACTCAAGTAGTTATTATTAGTGTTAAAATTAATGTGGGCACTGTTCATATGCACAGGGCTTACATCACTCTAAACAATTCCATATTTTTAAATGAAAAAAAACATTATAATTTTGAATGATTTCAATGTTTGATGAACAGTTCGGCCTTTGTCTCTCTCCTGGCAGCTTCTTCTTGACAAGACCCATCAGTGGTCTTTCTTTTACAGTAAAGCTTGCTGCTTTCTGCGAAGTTTCAAACATATCACTCAGCATCCAAGCCTTGTAAGTTAATTCATATATACATGCATATACTTACATTATTTAACATTCTACTTCACTGTTGCAAATACCATTCAAAGTAAAGAACATAGGAAGCTGTCGTAGTTAGTCACATTTGTCCTGTTGCTGATGGCCCATCATGACCAGTACGTGCATGTGCTTGAAACTATATTCCATGTTGTGTTTTCTTCTGTAGAATCAACTGAACCCACATCTGCCTTTTATAAGTGAGTGGCCCTTTAGTGTTTCAATCATATATCTATAATAAAAATTATTTTATTATAATTCGTATTATTTGTGGATCATGTGAATTTTCCGTGGGTTTTGACAAGATAGATATAGGTATAAAAAATTTTGTTTGCGGGATTATGCAAATCAGATTTTTGATAAAAATAATTTGACCCACAGCGGAACGGGTTTGACCCACTTTCCTTGTGGATTCTATTTTTCACTTATCGGGTCGGTTAGGTGGATGCTCTTTTACTTACCGGATCAGCTCGTTGGATACCAATTTTAGTTACCGGGTCGGGTGGATGCCTTTTTTACTTATCGGGTCTTCTTGAACGAAGAGACAAGCTCTACACTAAGGGCCCACAAAGTGTCAAAAGAGTTCAAAGCTCCATGCCCACTACCATTCTGGTCGGTCCGCGGATGACAGGTTGGCAGGGGTAACATTGTCATTTTTTCCATGTCTGCTTGTGGTTATTTTTTATTTTTCACCGAATGAGAGTGGTGGTACTGCTCCGAGAAGGGCTATGTGATCTTTTCTATCTTAACTGGGACAGTGTTGTATGAATAGAACACCCACTTATATCTTTTTGGTTGAATGTGATAATGAAACTTGTATTATATTTACTTAGTTACCTATCTATATATATACGTGACTACCAATTATCAAGGTATATCCAACTTTTCTTATTTTTCTTTTTCAGTTGAATCTGTTACATAATACTGAATTGATTGAATCCATTTTAAAAAATATGTGATATGATGAGTGAGTATCATACCATCGACCAAAAGTCTGATTATCTTTGTTAAGGCCTAATTTGTGAATAGTTAGTAATTAGTATTCACTAAAAGAGTATATATATGATCAATTCATTGATAATACAAGTTGCATTCCAAGTCAAATATGCACGAACTAAATGACTCCATACTGCATATTGCTTCACGAACGTTTCAGTGACTAATATTCGAGATGTTTATAGCTCTTTCACTTAGAGGAATTTGTGTTCATGAGCTTGCGAGATTCTTGAATGCATAAAAGATAACGATGAGATTGGTTTTTGGGACTAACTAATCATCCTCTGTGTACAAAAGTATGATTTCTAGGCCTATTTCATCTCTGGTTCACTCGTTAATCTAAGCTCAAATAAAGTAGAAAATAAATAAAATAGCTAAAAAAACATTATCTAGATTCTCAAGCTATTATTACACCGCTCATTAAATGGGATCCGAAAGAAAACTAAAGAACCTTAAAAAGTTGGCTGATGAATTTTTTTTTTTTTTTGATCAAGGCTGATGAATATCAAAATTCAATATCGACAGCAAAAAAAAAAAAAACTCAAAACAACACAATTTTTTCACATAAGCTAGTCACCATCTCTATATATATGTATATATACACATGTATGTAAGATATGGTGAGATATGAAGAAACAGTTAGCTTTCCCTGACTCCCATGAAGACAATGACCCAACACCACCACCAACATCATCATTCATCATGTATCATCATCACACCATCTCTTTTTGTTTGTCCCTTCTTTTAACCACCACTTGCTAATACGTAGTGGCTACATCCAGCTACTTCTCCCTTTTCTATAAATTACTGTTCTTCACTTATATTTTCAGCACTACTAGGTTTGGGAAAGTTCAAAAGAAGACCTAGCTAGGGTTTTCAGAAAGCTCAAAAAATCTGAGCTGGTGAAATCTCAATTGAGATCTAATGTAAGAGCTCTCTTTTCGTCACTTTATACCATTAGTTTTGACTTGCTTGAGATCTAATCCCTTATTGTTATTTTTTATTCCCGATTTAGGTTTTTTTTCTTTACCTCGTTCTGTGATCTAATTCTATATAGTTCTATTACCGTCTATATGACTTACTTTAGATCTAATATTTCTTTCTTCTGCCAACAAAGAAAATAAAGAGAGAGGCTCTCTTCATTTCTGGATTTAGGGTTTTTTTCTTTTGTGTAGATCATGATTCAAGAATATTTATTTTTAATGATTCAAGAATTATTTGTTAGGCATATGTTATGCAATTATACCTGATTCATGGAAAAAACTTTCTTCTTATTTCTGTAGAGTTTTTATTGTTTATCCCTAATTGAAAACAGTATATTCCCTCTGATTCTGGAATCAAATCTCTTGCCAAACCCTCCAGAAACTGAGGATCTCTTGAGAAGATTGAATATCTCTTGGTCCAAAAGCTTGTAGTGGTTAAACAAAATTATGTTTGTTTAATCAGTCTTTCAATATATTTTATTTTATCTTCTCATGATCTGCAATGACTGTGGTGGAATCTTTTCACACATGTCCTGGACCTGTTTCCTTATGTATATATTTACTCAAGTAGTTATTATTAGTGTTAAAATTAATGTGGGCACTGTTCATATGCACAGGGCTTACATCACTCACAAACAATTCCATATTTTTTAAATGAAAAAAAAACATTATAATTTTGAATGATTTCAATGTTTGATGAACAGTTCGGCCTTTGTCTCTCTCCTGGCAGCTTCTTCTTGACAAGACCCATCAGTGGTCTTTCTTTTACAGTAAAGCTTGCTGCTTTCTGCGAAGTTTCAAACATATCACTCAGCATCCAAGCCTTGTAAGTTAATTCATATATACATGCATATACTTACATTATTTAACATTCTACTTCACTGTTGCAAATACCATTCAAAGTAAAGAACATAGGAAGCTGTCGTAGTTAGTCACATTTGTCCTGTTGCTGATGGCCCATCATGACCAGTACGTGCATGTGCTTGAAACTATATTCCATGTTGTGTTTTCTTCTGTAGAATCAACTGAACCCACATCTGCCTTTTATAAGTGAGTGGCCCTTTAGTGTTTCAATCATATATCTATGAAGCGAGATTGAAATAGATAGATATGGAAGGAGATTCTTTCAGTCCAGTCATGGATAGAACAAGAAGAGGGTAGAAATATCTGCCGACTCATCCATCCAAACACTTCTGGTAAAAAGACAAGAGATTTTAAACCACAGTGGCTGTGTGAATGATGCGGGAGATGTTTTCATCTCTCTTTATCTGTGTTTGGACTGAAGGGAGCTCCTTCTTTCTCTATTTGTTTAGATTTTTCCTCATGATTTTTTAATATATTAGAACAAATTCGCATTTTAGGACGTTGATCACAAGTTCAAAACTGACATTGAGTTTGGATAGGGATTCACATTTTTTTCTCTCTCTCTAATGAATTTGATTAAGGATTATTATTTAGTATATTTGATGTCAAACAATCTAGCAACTATTCCCTAGCTAGTGTTGTATTCAAAGGTATAGTCATATTTACAAGGAGCCAATTTCTCTCATTATATACATGGCTAAAGTGTATAGATAAACTCGTGTACTTCTTGTTTTTGGGAATTGAAATGACGACATAATATGGGGAGAGAGATTGTGTTCTTGCCTTATTCGTATTCTGTAAAATAAGTAACTTTGTACTTGTAATTTTTATGTTCCCAATGACCGGAGATGGAGCATGAATTAATGGTTCACAACTTAACATCGTCGTTGTTTGCATTGAGACGACAATGTATCAAATTTTATAGTATTCGAATTAACTACTTCTCTTGTTTTAAGAGTTCGGTTTCAACTTATTATTTATTTATTGTTTTTGGAACACTACTTTTTATTTTATGTGTTGCAGTTTTTTTTTTTTTTTGAAAAAGTATGTTGTAGAATTTTGTATATTTTCCATTTGGTTCGTACATATCTTGAAGCATGATGAGTATCTAGTCGGTAACAGAACAAAATTTGATAATGTTTGCAGCCTGAATGTTTGGATGTATATAATGTCATTAAAAAGCTCGCATTATAAAATAAAATATATATAGACCTCGTGCACGATCTCGAGTTGTTATTTTATATTGTCTTCAAAGGTAATTGTGTTGCAGTGTCTGCAATAATACAGATATGGAAACACAGCAAGTGGTTATAAATAGATAATTCAGCTCAGCTGATATCCAACTAACCAATATTTATAAGAGAAAAGACATCAGCACAGCATCATTTGGTCGAAGGAATTGAATAAATAATATATATGAATTAGGGTTAAGGAGTTACTTTAGTCGTCGAGGCCGGTTACGGACAAAATGTTTCATCTTTTTACGTGTAGCCAACAAACATGTTTCAATTTCCCGAAACCCATCACGTTTTAAGCTTCATGTATTTCGAGAGTTCTTGTGCATGTAAAATATCCCAAACTCATTTATAAAATAATATTACCCCATCAAAGAAATACTATTTATCTACCTAAATGTTTTTGCTGGCGGTAAGCTTTAGGTCTTTGAATGGTTGAAGTTGAAGACATGGACTTTATGCATGTAGCTAATTTTTAGGATAAACAAACCTACTTTAACTTAATCTTTACGTTTCATTTATATAACAATTCTAGTGAGATACGGAGAAGAGTTAGTTTTTGAAAATGAAAAGTTTGAGAGTTCCTAGATAATAAAATTTAGTTTTTCCTTTTAGAGATATGTAGACTACGAGTCTATGATGTTACTCATACTCCATCCGTTTCCGAAAGTAAGATTTTCTAGATTTTAATTTTGTTTCACAAAGATAAATTTTCTATATTTTTAAGATACTTTTGTATACTTTTGAGGAACATTAATTGTAAATATTTGAATTGATTAAATCTTATTGGTAGTTAGTTATTGGAAAGTGTCTAAAAAATAAAAAATAAAATAAAATGTAAATATTTATTATTGTTCTTAATAAACGTGAAAACTCTAGAAAATCTTACTTTCGGGAACGGAGGGAGTATGGTAAAAGAGAGTGCCGGAAAATATCGACCATAAAAAACAAGATCATGAAAGACAAGAAGAATAGTAAGTCTATGTTTGTCAACAACTTGCGTTTGTCAACCAGCTGCTCCCTCTAATGTGGAAACAAGTTCAAGACACGAGGACATGTCTGTTGAAGAATCACAAGGTGAAATGGAAAAGTTACTAGTTAAGTGTACTGTTGCTTAAGATCAATTGGAGTTACAAGTTAATAATTCAGAGATGGATTTGGTCTCAGCTGAAGAAGCACAAGTTGAACTTTCTATACAGACTTTGGAACCTACAATAGAAAGAGATACTGATCTACAATCACAAGTGAATGTAGAGCCAAAGGATTTCTCTACTCCAGCAAACGACCTCACTCACTCTAAGGTACACATAGCCAATGGCTCCAACTCTCACTCCATTTTATCACCATTAGCAGGCACAGAGTCTGCTCCAACTCAAACTATTATTATGGAAGAAATTCCATCACCTGTTATTGTCTTCGAAAGCAACTTGGTTTCAACGGGACAATTCATTGGTCTCTCCACAACATGGCAGTCTCCTTGTCAATCAAATTGATCATAATGAGCAAGATAATGGAGATGGGTTTATGAGTGATGCTACGGCAAACCTCACCATGTCACGAGGTGGAAGACTGATAAAACCACTTCAAAAATTTCAAGATATGTAATGGAAAATTGTAAGAGGAAAGGGTAAATAAGATCGTCAAGGCCGCAGATACCTGCACCTTCCATCTTCCTAGTAATCTCATTCTCCTCTTGTTTCACTAAGCTTATATATCAGAAGCTTTCTCTTTTGTAAGCTAATTGTTTATGAGGTTTGTCTCATCGATACTTTCTCAAACTATATGGTTGTACCATACAATATATATTCCTTTGTTTTTAAATTTGAAAGTCCTTTTACAAAAAAAAACAAAAAAAAACTTGCGTTTGTCAATATATACACCATCAAATATTGTTATGAGATTGGTTTAACTTTAACTCAAAGTCTCAAACAGAATCAAGTGCTGGTCCATGTCCCCCTCTCTCGGAAACTGGGGTTTTAGCTTTCTTTACTATTGGTGCGCATTGAGCAAAGAGAGTGTGTATTGGGGCTCTCGCCTCCTCCGCCAATCACTTTTTTCCATATATGGATTGGTTTGACTTTAAAGTGATATTCCATTTTTAGTATAAAGAGCCATTTTCTCTCACGAAATGCAAACCGAACGCTAATAGTCACTTCAATTGTTCACAAGTTCAGGTAGATAAGAAGCATCTTCGTTATTGCAATTTCTAAGAATGCTGCGTTTCAGTTTCATGTTTAGTCTTCTTCTCATCTCTGTTGCCTCCTTTTTTTGATTAAGTACTTTTGTGATGTAAGAATTTTCGGAAAGGATATCTAATAAGAAAGAAAGAAAGAAAGAGAGTTGGATTAAAAAAAAAATAAAGTTCAGGTAGATAAATGAATCTAGTGTGATACAGTATAGTGAGAATTTAGAAACATTTCTCTTCCTTTTAAGTGACCACTAAAATGAAGTGCTGTGAACATAATACTATAATTGCTAGGGCCGAATATATAGTATGCACAGTTGTATTTTTAAGACCATCTACAGTATGTTTTGTTGTTTTCTTTTAACAAATAGATAAATTGTATAACAAACATGAGATTTGCTCTTACATATTCTAAAATATTAATTTTCTAAATATATAATAAAATATAGAGAAATTTTATAGCAATTTTTTAAAAAATAGAGATGAGTTACAATTATTTTGTTCCTAAATGATATTGTAGAGATAAATATAAAAGTGGCTGAAGATGCTCTAAACTGATTGACACGCAAATTATAATGGAACATGAAAAACCCAAATGAATAGCCTGTCATAGAAATAGTGAAGCAAAACATTAGTTTTAAATTTCTAAATTTTAAGAAAATATAATATAAATCCCCAAATTACTATTAAAAATTATTTAAAAGTTTTCGTTAGATCATCTCTATCCTCTAGAATTTTAGGGTTAGTTCTGCCTAAACATTATCTAAACTATATTTTGACGATCGATACTGTTTTGCCCGACCAATAGGTTATAAAAATATTATTTTTACTTGGTGTCGGTTTTGCCTTAATCCCAAACTGCACGAACGATTCGTCCACCAAAAATAAACGACACGCGGAGTTTTCTCGAATCCAAGAAACGGCACACACGTGAAATCCAGCTTATGGCAGTTAAAGATCGGCCCACTTAGGCCTAAAGTTAGCCCATTTTAGTTTCTTCATCCAAAACAAAAAAACAAACCGGAGAATTACGCAGGAAGGATCAGCAAGCTCTGGAGCGTCGTGTTCATCATTGAAGCTTGAAAATTCAATTTCTTTGTTCATCGTAGATCTCTCGTGGTTAACCTTCTCATCGTTTCTTCCTGAATTGGTAAGGATCCGTATAATCTCATGTTGCTAATGTCTGATTCGCGTACGAGGTTTTTTTTTTTTTCCCTCGATTGTTCTGTGTAATGTTTGATCTGCATATTCACTGGTATGCGATAGTGTTTGTGGAATTTTCGTATGTATTGAGAATTGAATCTTGAAATTTGCTAATTTAGGTGTTAATGAGGTTTGATCATGGCCGATCATAGTATAGTTAACCACATGAGCTGCTGCATTTTTAAAGCTCTTGGTTATGAACAGAAAGGATGTTTCTATGTTCTTGCATTGCATTGCATTGTGGCTATGAGCACACGGTGATCTCATTAAGTTATATGTTCAATAAGTGTTTCTTGAAGCTTTTTTTTTTTTTGTTGCTGCATTGTCTTTACCCTGGTTTTGTTTTGTTTGGATCTTTCTTTGTTTTGGCATTGTTTAAACTTTGAAATTTACCATCTTTTTCAGGTCCGGTGTTTCGGTTTTGTGGGATTGAGATCAGTCTTAGCTATTTCTGCTGAGCGTTTCTTGATATCACAAGACTCGGTTCTGATTATTGTTCTCATGGTTATTGATTTTGACATGAAAGTGGTGTAGCATTTTTACAACTTGTCAAGAAAAATGAGTTCACCTGTTTTATATCCCCAAGGTGTTTATGGTGGTGGTGACTCTCGCAGTAGCAGCACTTCCAGCTCTTTTGTGCGTCCAGAGTTGGAATCAAGTGAAACCGTAGAGGCAGAGTTGGTTTCCGTGTCTTGGAACCAGGACTCCAGTTGTTTCGCTGCTGGAACCAGTCATGGTTTCCGTATATACAACTGTGAACCTTTCAAAGAAACTTTCAGACGTGACCTGAAGAACGGTGGCTTTAAAATCGTCGAGATGCTTTTCCGAAGCAACATCTTGGCGCTTGTTGGCGGTGGGCCTAACTCTCAGTACCCTTCAACCAAAGCACTGATCTGGGATGATCACCAGAGCCGCTGCATCAGTGAATTTTCTTTTAGGTCCGAGATTCGTGCGGTGAAGTTAAGAAGGGATCGGATTGTAGTTGTTCTTGAACATAAGATATATGTCTACAGTTTCGTGGACCTAAGACTTCTTCTTCAGATTGAAACTCATGCGAATCCGAGAGGATTGTGCTGCCTTTCTCATCACTCAGATACATCTGTGCTGGCTTGCCCTGGTTTACTTCGAGGAGAGATTCGAGTTGAACATTTTGGCCTTAACATGGTGCAAACCATAAATGCACATGACGCTAGTATTGCGTGCATGACCTTGACACTGGATGGTTTGTTGCTTGCAACTGCAAGTACAAAGGGCACACTGATTAGAATCTTCAACACAATGGACGGAACACGTTTGCAAGAGGTAGAAGACTGGTCTTCTGGTTTGGTTCAAGGGTTGGCGTGCCAAAGCAAGCTTTCAACCTATGGACTGCCGAGCTAGATAGACTACCAACGCGAAAGACTTGCTAGCTGGGGCATAACACATCGAGATCATGTCCG
>CM028692.1:52048031-52064107 GCA_016771965.1 Brassica carinata
GCCTTAGAACAAAGCTCCTGTTCATCAAACTCCCCTCCAAGTCTCATTACAAGAGACCGTGCACTCTCGATTTCAGCACAAGCAAAAGACCTTTCCTGGTTTACTAACTTCTTAGCATCTTCTGAAGCCTGAGAACCACAATGTATCAGCCTTAGTTTAACTGTTGAAAGAAGTATAACCAACCTAGAAGAGAACTGAGTCTACAGAAAACATTCTATGTACCTACCTGCTTGAGGAAGCTTGCAAGTTTCTTCACTTCAAGCCTTTCTTGAATTAGACCACCTTCATGATGAGTTAACTTAACAGCTAGAGACTCAACCTACAAGACAAAAAACAAACGGTTTCATGGATACAAGACAAAAACAACCTACAAGACTCAACCTACAAGAAAAAAAAAAGATTATTGAGTTTACGAGTAAAGAAAAGTAAGAGAAGCTAGTAACCGTGGAGATAGCTTTTTCTACTGAGTCTTTGTTACCCCCATCCATACGACCTCTCACGGCTTCTAAAGCATCTCTAAGTTTCTTTAGCGTAACATGTCCTTCCAATGAAGCCACCTCATTCAACTTTGCCTATACAATATATTCCAGACACATTCAGAAACATGACCACATCAAGAGAAGACTACAAGGAACTATAAATGATGAGAACCTCTTCAACTAGTTTAGCAGCTGCAGCTAAGTTCTTGTCGAACTTGCACGCGAGGTCACGAACTGAAAGACGCTTGTACTGATCTGACAAGTCTCCTGTCTCTTTATCGACGACATCTCTAACAGATGGACCTTTTAATTCTTCTTCTTCAGGCTCATCAATGATCTGATCATCAGGTCCTAAGTTGTATGATGGGAAGTGATTAGAAGCAAAGCTCACATCTGCTGAGATTGGTTCAACTGCTACAGCTTCAGACACTCTTCTTGGTTCCATTTTAGGACATACTTTAGTCATTGTCAGAATCTTATCTGCTAACAACAAGAAAACAGGATTAAAGTATTTGGTCTTCTTCAAAACATGTTAAAGAAAACAGAGAGAAGAAGGAGACAGACACCTTTGGTCTTGTTGTGATTCTTTAGTCTCTCTTCCCAGAAACAGCTCGCTTGACTGAACATCATGTCTTTCTCTTTCTCTCTTTCTTTCACGCCATCATCGTTTACAGAGTGCACAAACGTTTTTTTTTAAAAATATTTAGACAACTCTATAGTCCGCTCGTTGTTCGTTTTTAGGTGACGACGCGCTGTCTTTTTCCATGTGAATTTCACGCGCGGTCAGGTCTCTGTGTGCATCGCTGTTACGGGTCCACTTACTTCCTTCTGCCTAATTGGGCCTCTCTCTTCTTCTTAATTTCTTTGTGCGATGGCTCCTAATAACTATGACTCTTTCTCTTTGTTTATTTTATTTTATTAAACCACAGAATACTATTTTCTTTGTATATCTAATTATCTGAAGCTTTCATATGACATTTGAATTGTATTATATTATAAAGCTTTTAAAAAAAAAATCTTGTGGGGTTCATGTCCTTTTCTCCTTTTTGATTAGAGTTTAGATCTTTAATCTCATCAATGATTGTTTCTTAATATAAAAGGTATAGTTTAAATATACACCAATATAGATAGCCGTGGAAGCATATATGTAGTGAACATTTCAGTATGGTTGGTAGACGTAGACAAAAATGCTAACGCTATGTGCTTGTTCCTTAGTGACCAAATATAATAATAACTATTTTTTTGGACTGAAAGAAGCACAATTATTGGCAAAGGAACTGGATT
Source organism: Brassica carinata (assembly GCA_016771965.1). Taxonomy (NCBI): domain Eukaryota; kingdom Viridiplantae; phylum Streptophyta; class Magnoliopsida; order Brassicales; family Brassicaceae; genus Brassica; species Brassica carinata. The sequence continues at coordinate 52,049,795 of CM028692.1, forward strand.
TGAATAGAACATGCATGCATGCATCCTATATTTCCTATCCATGGAATCTAACTTTGTAGGTTCAGAAAAGGAGACTTTTAAATTATTATTCAAATGAAAAAAAGGAACCTTTATGTTGATTGAATGGATAGTTGCAACTTACCTAACTTTCTTTTGAATCTTTATAATAAACATTGTCCAAAGCATATGATAAAGATGATGACATGGTCGAATAGTTGACTTGGACGGTTATATTTTAAGATTCATTTTTTTTTAACAACATATTTTAAGATTCAAAAAATTAAAAATTCATCTTATTTAATTTCATGACTTATTAATCCATGTAGAGAACTCTATAAAGATCAGTTAACTTTGCCTGTTGTTGGCCATATATATTCTTGCTCACAGGAAGTTCACAGTAACAAGACATCTCTAGATTTCAATAATGGCACATGACAAGAAAAACGAACAAACTCACCAAATATGTAATCAAACACAAGATGAATTTGAGAGTGGTGTCAACGGTGTCATGATAAATTGGATAACAAAACTGGTTGAATCTTTTGTCTTGTAAAGCCAAACGATATTTAGTTGAAAGATCAAAACACACAATAGTATAAACTCTAGACATAATTGTCATTATTTTAAATGCTAATGCTTATGTCTACCTAAGCAAATCGAATGAGTAGAGAGCTAATAAAAGTAAAGATAATAATTATTAAGAGTGCGTTCATCATCCAGACACACACAAACGGCTCATCGTACATACATAATATGAGCTTTGAGATGATTAAACATAAGTAAGAAAGCCCCAAGGTTGCATTGTATTATCATTCACACGATTTATTATTATTAAACACCAAAGATAGAGCTTCTTGAGAGAGAGAGAGAGAGAGAGAAATTTCTAGATTAACCTCCTCTGCTTCTTGAAAGCAAAGACCTTGTCCTCGATCTCGTCGTCGATCTTGTTGGCAAACTCAATCATATGAGCTACAATAAACACAAGAATTCATGAGAAGTTTGTTTTACCTTGAATCAATTTTAGAAACATTTTTTTTTCATGTGCTTACCTGGGACAGTATAGCCCAAACCAATTTGACCGTTGCCAAGGGGACGGTTGCTTAGGACTGAAGGTACGGGAGAAATATCTAACTTGAATCCTCCCACTTTAGTTCCATGAAGATCCATCGCCAAAGCTTCTTCTTGTTGTCGGGAAAAATAGATATTAGTCTGCTTGTCGAGAGTATTGACAAAAACATGAGTTATCTCCCCACAATTAGAGAAGTGTTTTTTCAAAGCGCTCTCGACTTGGTCTACAGGAAGGGAAGTGTCATATCCCATAACCGAAACGCCATACCAACTGCAGTTAGTTTTTTTGCAAAATGTGTTATATCTAACAACAAACAATATAAATATCATTTACAGATAATTAGACCCAAAAAAAAAAAAAACTTACAATTTTGGATCATTCCTTAGTTCGTTAATCAGAGAGGATCTATAGCGTGATGACTCCTCATCTTCTTCTTCCGGTTCAACCTTAACAAGAGCGTTCCATCCTCCAACGTCAGTTCCATTAAGTTGCAAGGCTTTCTCTTCTGCGCCATCTCCGAGAAGAATAACAAAAGCTCGTCTATAGAGATCAGGGCTATGATCAGGGTCTTTGGGAATGATAACCGTTAAGACTTCGCCACATGAATTGAAGTGATTAATCAATTCCTTCTTGATCTCTTCCTCAGGCAGACAAGTGTCGTATCCCTCCACAGAAATCATAACTCTATAGGAAGAAGATATCAACAAACAATTAATTAACGATTAACATACACAATGTATCTCCAAACAAAAAATTATCTCCAAACAAAAAATTAATAAAAATAAATAAAAGAATTAATTACCGGGGCTTGCCTTTGCACCTGTCGACAAAGTCTTTTTCAGCAGCCTCACTCTCGAATTCTCCCGTCGCGGATCTCAGGATTGCGTAAATGTCCATGGAGAAGAGGCAAAATAACCCTAAGCCTCAAATCTCTATGATCTTTGGAAACGCAAAGAATTATAAGAACAATTTTGTTCTTTTGATCTTTCTCTTATTCGATCTTATAGATCTCTTCATTACATCTATTAAAACATAAACCTAATGTAATAGAAAATTTCATTTTCTTATTATTTATTAATTTCTTTTTTGTGTTTATCCATAACATATTAAACATCTAATAATTGGCAAAATAACCCTAAGCCACCGCTTTAAGATATGCTTCCACTTTTAGGAAGATTTGAGAGCATTTGAAGTTTTCATTATGAAATAATGTAGCCTTTATACATTTTAACACACGTTAAATATTTGTTACACAGGAAAGTAGGTCTAAGTGACTAACATAAAACGACCAAGAGACTGAAACAAATGCACAATCTAAATTAAGCAAGAGTTAATGCTTATATTCTCCAAACCGGAAAGGGTCGTAACATTGCTGTGGCTAAACCGGTTGATGAGGAGCCTTTAGCTTTAAACAACCCTAAAAAGTCTGGAAGTTTGAGGCTAGGGGCAACCTGGAATGAAACATTCTATACCTGTTGGTGAAACTGGTGTAAGAGAGTTAGCTACTTACTTTCTTGATTACCAAGGCTTCACAGACATTGATACCAACAGCTTCGGTTAGTATCTCTCGTATTCCTTTCCATGTCAGCGGCGCCTCCTTCTCTTCCGTGCCCTATAAGGTAGCTTCCTTGCAGAGATTTGTGTGTCATGATTTTGATGCTGGAGAGTTAGGTCCAGGAAGCTTCACGGTTTCTTCGGTTCATAGGATAGGTATACTTGATGTGAGAGTCTTGAACCTTGACAGGCACGCAGGGAACATGCTAGTCATGAAGAGATGTGAACAAGACAAGGGAGTTGGGATCGCTGAGCTTGTCCCTATTGATCATGGTCTCTGCCTCCCTGAGTGCCTAGATGATCCTTACTTAATTTGAATGGCTTAACTGGCCTCAAGCTTTGGTTCCATTCACTGAAACTGAGCTGCAGTATATATCCGACCTAGATCCTTTCAAAGACGCAGAGCTTTGTGTCCAGTCCCTTTTTTGATCAACCTTTGTGTTTTATTTAGCAGCTAGATTTTGTACTGCCTTTGCCCCTTCTCGATTGAGTGATATATTCTGTATACCATCATAATTGATCGTCTTTTAATTTTTTTTGAGTGATGTTCTTGATTGAGTAATATACCAACTTAAATTTTAAGTTTTTGAAATAGATTTTACGAGAGAGTGTGAAAGATTCTTGATTGAGTGATGTACCATCATAAATTGTGTGTGTTTTGGGCTTAGATTTTATGAGAGAGTATGAAAGATTCAAACCTGGGTATAATATAGTTTCGAAGCCAACACTACGGTTCCATTTCTTTCTTGATCATATGGAACATATGTTTTACAGTTTTCTTCTGTGTTTTAGTGTAAGTAAGAACTATAATTGAATCTTGCAATGTGCAATACTTTAAGGTTGGTATTTTCGCTAGAGTCTTTTGATTGTCTGCCTGGCAATATTGTAGATATGTAACTTGTACTCGCTTTTGCAGGCTTATTATCAAGTGAGCTGAAGCTTCTTCTTAGGGATTCAACTTAGAGGATTTCTTTGTTTTTTTGTCTTATTTTGAGAAAACTGAGGATATGTCAAGCGGTAGAAACACCCACTGGTGTCACAGATGCCAGCGTGCTGTCCGGCTTCACGGCCCGGACCCTGTATGTTCTTACTGTGGAGGAGGATTCGTTGAGGAGCTCGACACGCCTCAAGCCTTAGCCGCCAACCCATTTGATATCTTTAGATCTCACAGGGACGTTGATCCTGCTTTTGATCTCATGGATGCTTTCTCCGCCTTTATGAGGAACCGCTTAGCCGACCGAGAACTCAGAGGAAGATCCATCACTTCCCGTCCTGAAAGCTTCCCCGGCTTAGCTCCTTTGTTGATCTTTGGTGGTCAGGTTCCTTATAGAGACAATGCAGTCGAAGCTCTCTTCAGTAACGGCTCGCCTGGCATTAGCATCACGCGTGGTAACACCGGCGACTACTTCTTCGGCCCTGGTCTTGAAGAACTCTTTGAGCAGCTCTCTACCGGCGGCTCTACTCGCCGTGGCCCGCCGCCTGCTCCTAGATCTTCAATAGATGCGTTGCCAACCGTCAAGATAGCGCAGAGGCATCTCAGGTCGTCGGACTCGAACTGTCCTGTGTGCAAAGAGGAGTTCGAGTTGGGAGCAGAGGCGAAACAGATGCCGTGTAACCATGTATATCATTCTGACTGTATCGTCCCGTGGCTGGTTCAGCACAACTCATGCCCTGTCTGTCGCCAAGAGCTGCCATCAGGAGCTTCAAGCAGCGAAAACAGAAGCACCACCACCAGAAGAAACTACAGAAGTAGTAGCAACAGCAATGAAAGGAGGAGTCCTTTCTCTTCCTTGTGGCCATTCCGTTCGTCTAGTTCAAGCTCAAACAACAACACTCAAAACCGTGGAGGCACAACAAGAAACTCTGACACAACAGATGAGAACCATAACTATCATCACCAGCAACAGCAACAACAGTCACATATGGATTACAGTGGCTGGCCTTTTGATTACTAAATGTGAGCTAAAGTTAAAAAACTTTGGTCTCACTATGCTCTATCTTTGTGATTGTGCGTGTGTGCTTTCCACTCTTATCTCTCTCTCCTCTTACTCTCTTATCTACATAAATAATATGGAGAAGAAGTGTTACTGTTACTGTAGATCCTCTGCATCTGTGTAAAACCTGCTTTGTGTCGTCAATGTTAATTGGGTTTGATAATTCAATAAAATAAATAAAAATGAAAATGTCTGGACACGAATAAGGCTTTCGTGCGAGCTATCTCGTGATTGTGACCTTATTTAAAAAGAAAAAAATGAACGGTGCAAAGCTATTGTCCGAAACTAAAAATATCTTCTCTGAAAAAGCCATTCTTGATTTGTAATGATCAGTAGACGTCACTGAGAGAATCCTTTAATTGCCATATATAGTAAACAGTATCTCGTCTTCACTCACCAACACAACACACTCTCACCACTCGTCTCTAGATTCACGGTTCGTTTGAACAAGCAAAGGTGATCACTTTCTTCCCGTGACTTTCGATTTACTCCACTGGCTTTGCGTGTTAGTGATTCTTGGATCTTGTGCTTACTCTCCATTCGTATTAAGTAATTGAATTCATGTGGGTTTTGCCAAAGTTTTGATTTTTATTCGTTTATTCTGTTTTAGAGACTATGATGAATCTAGGATCGCTCTCTCTGAGCACCACCACCAGAAACTACAGAAGTAATAGTAACAGCCGTGAGAGCAGCAATGAAAGGAGGAATCCTTTCTCTTCCTTGTGGCCATTCCGTTCGTCTAGTTCAAGCTCAAACAACAACACTCAAAACCGTGGAGGCACAACAAGAAACTCTGACACAACAGATGAGAACCATAACTATCATCACCAGCAACAGCAACAACAGTCACATATGGATTACAGTGGCTGGCCTTTTGATTACTAAATGTGAGCTAAAGTTAAAAACTTTGGTCTCACTATGCTCTATCTTTGTGATTGTGCGTGTGTGCTTTCCACTCTTATCTCTCTCTCCTCTTACTCTCTTATCTACATAAATAATATGGAGAAGAAGTGTTACTGTTACTGTAGATCCTCTGCATCTGTGTAAAACCTGCTTTGTGTCGTCAATGTTAATTGGGTTAAGATTTTGCGAGAGTATGAAAGATTCAAACCTGAGTATATTATAGTTTTGAGGCCAACACTACGGTTCCATTTCTTTCTTGATCATATGGAACATATGTTTTACAGTTTTCTTCTGTGTTTTAGTGAAAGTAAGACGTATAATTGAATCTTGTAATGTGCAATACTTTAAGGTTGGTATTTTCGCTAGAGTCTTTTGATTGTCTGCCTGGCAATATTGTAGATATGTAACTTGTACTCGCTTTTGCAGGCTTATTATCAAGTGAGCTGAAGCTTCTTCTTAGGGATTCAACTTAGAGGATTTCGTTGTTATTTTATCTTATTTGAGAAAGCTGAGGATGTCAAGCGGTCGAAATACCCACTGGTGTCACAGATGCCAGCGTGCTGTCCGGCTTCACGGCCCAGACCCTGTATGTTCTTATTGCGGAGGAGGATTCGTCGAGGAGCTTGGCATGCCTCAAGCCACCCCATTTGATATGTTTAGATCTCACAGGGACGTCGTAGAACGTGATCCCGCTTTTGATCTCATGGATGCTTTCTCCGCCTTTATGAGGAACCGCTTAGCCGACCGAGAAACCAGAGGAAGATCCATCACCTCTCGTCCTGATAACTTTCCGGGTCTGGCTCCTTTGTTGATCTTTGGTGGCCAGGTCCCTTATAGACTATCTGGAGACAATGCAGTCGAAGCTCTCTTCAATGGCGGCTCACCTGGCATTGGCATCAGACATGGTAACACCGGCGACTATTTCTTCGGCCCTGGTCTTGAAGAGCTCTTTGAGCAGCTTTCTACCGGTGGTACTCGCCGTGGCCCACCACCTGCTCCGAGATCTTCGATAGATGCATTGCCAACCGTCAAGATCGCGCAGAGGCATCTCAGGTCGTCGGACTCGAACTGTCCTGTGTGCAAAGACGAGTTCGAGTTGGGAGCAGAGGCGAAACAGATGCCGTGTAACCACATCTATCATTCTGACTGTATCGTCCCGTGGCTGGTTCAGCACAACTCATGCCCGGTCTGTCGCCAAGAGCTGCCATCAGCTAGAGGAGGAGCTTCAAGCAGTGACAACAGAAGCACCACCACCAGAAACTACAGAAGTAATAGTAACAGCCGTGAGAGCAGCAATGAAAGGAGGAATCCTTTCTCTTCCTTGTGGCCATTCCGTTCGTCTAGTTCAAGCTCAAACAACAACACTCAAAACCGTGGAGGCACAACAAGAAACTCTGACACAACAGATGAGAACCATAACTATCATCACCAGCAACAGCAACAACAGTCACATATGGATTACAGTGGCTGGCCTTTTGATTACTAAATGTGAGCTAAAGTTAAAAAACTTTGGTCTCACTATGCTCTATCTTTGTGATTGTGCGTGTGTGCTTTCCACTCTTATCTCTCTCTCCTCTTACTCTCTTATCTACATAAATAATATGGAGAAGAAGTGTTACTGTTACTGTAGATCCTCTGCATCTGTGTAAAACCTGCTTTGTGTCGTCAATGTTAATTGGGTTTGATAATTCAATAAAATAAATAAAATGAAAATGTCTGGACACGAATAAGGCTTTCGTGCGAGCTATCTCGTGATTGTGACCTTATTTAAAAGAAAAAATGAACGGTGCAAAGCTATTGTCCGAAACTAAAAATATCTTCTCTGAAAAAGCCATTCTTGATTTGTAATGATCAGTAGACGTCACTGAGAGAATCCTTTAATTGCCATATATAGTAAACAGTATCTCGTCTTCACTCACCAACACAACACACTCTCACCACTCGTCTCTAGATTCACGGTTCGTTTGAACAAGCAAAGGTGATCACTTTCTTCCCGTGACTTTCGATTTACTCCACTGGCTTTGCGTGTTAGTGATTCTTGGATCTTGTGCTTACTCTCCATTCGTATTAAGTAATTGAATTCATGTGGGTTTTGCCAAAGTTTTGATTTTTATTCGTTTATTCTGTTTTAGAGACTATGATGAATCTAGGATCGCTCTCTCTGAGCACCACCACCACCACCAAGTCGAGTAAGCCAACGGTCAGCCTTAGCTTCTGGATACCGTATTTCACTCACTGGGGGCAGAGCTTGCTGGTCTGCGGCTCGGCTCCTGGACTTGGTTCCGGGAATGTGAAGAAAGGTCTGCTGCTAAAGCCGTCTCAGCAAGAGGACCAGCTCATCTGGAGCGGCTCTGTTTCTGTCCCACCTGGGTTTACCTGTGACTACTGTTACTATGTTGTGGATGACTTGAAGAATGTGCTGAGGTCTGAGTTTGGGTTGAAGAGGAAGCTTGTTGTGCCTGAGACGTTGACTGGTGGAGAGTCTGTACAGCTTCGTGATCTCTGGCAGGTTTGGGGCTTTTAACAATGGCTAGCAGCAGCAAAGATTGTTCCTTTATAATTTTCTATTGAAAAGTTCTCTGCTTTTATCGTTTCAGAGTGGGGATCAAGCTCTCCCGTTTAGAAGCGCCTTTAAAGATGTTATCTTCCGCAACACTGGTGATGTGGAAGTAGGAAAACCTCTAGGGGTATTTGAGAATAAGTCGGATCAAGATGGTAACCTATTGTTTATTCTGAACCTGTCACACAATGAATAGATCTCCTGGCTAACTTTTGTGGACCTTATGACTTTTTCTTTCTTGTGAACAGATTCAGTTGTTGTCCAATTCAAAATCTGCTGTCCAGACGTTGGAGAGGGAACATCGGTATGTCTTTCTCTGTGCTCTTTGGGCTTCCTTATCCTCATGGTCGAGTCTGCGTTGACATCTGTAGCTAACATCTTTTTTATCCTTGATTATGTCATCAGGTTTATGCTCTAGGCACCTCAGGGAAGTTGGGGAAATGGAAAGTTGAAAGTGGACTTAGACTCAGCTATGTTGGTGATTCCATGTGGGAAGCAGATTGCTTGATCCCTAAAGCAGACTTTCCTATCAAATATCCTTTCCTTTGCTTCCTGACTAATATGTGGCAAATATTGCATATTTCACTTCTCATATGATTCCTGCGTGTTGGGTTCTTAACTGTCATTCCACGTATAGATACTGTAAAGTTCCGAAGGACGGTAACATAGGTCTGGAATCTGGTGGCAATCGAGAGCTTTCTCTTCACTCAACCAGTAACAAACAGGAGTACATTGTCATGTCAGATGGTTTGTTTCGAGTAAGTAACAGAGACAAGCTATGACTAGCTCCTGGTATGAACTAGTCATGTCAATGTTGTCTTGATTAATTGATTTTACCTGTAGGAAATGCCATGGAGGGGTGCTGGTGTTGCAGTTCCCATGTTTTCTGTTAGATCAGAAGATGATGTTGGTGTGGGAGAGTTTCTCGATCTGAAGCTGCTTGTTGACTGGTCTGTAGATTCTGGGTTGCATCTAGTACAACTTCTACCTGTAAATGACACATCAGTGCATAAGATGTGGTGGGACTCGTACCCTTACAGGTATACTAGTATCACTTTGGTGAATATAAATTCTCTACTTAATAATATGTCTCATTGAACTGTCTGATTCACCTTTATTCTTCTTTTGGAATTTTGCTTGTCTCTTGCAGTTCCCTCTCTGTGTTTGCATTGCATCCATTATATCTTAGAGTACAGGCTCTCTCTGAAAGTTTGCCAGCAGACATAAAGGTAATTTTGCACACTTATAGGTTCCTGAAAGAACTAGTCTCAAAAATAAATTAGCTGACGTATTACGTTTCCTTTCAGGAAGAAATTGAGCAGGCAAAGAAGCAACTGGACAAGAATGTAATCTTCTGTTCTTTTTTGTGTCTAGCATGATGTGTTTTGAAAATTTTCAAGTAAATGGTCATACGTTAGGGCGTCACGGTCAGAGTTCTAGTGTAAACTAATGATTTAATGATTCATTATGCGTAGGATGTTGATTATGAGGCTACCATGGAAACTAAGCTTTCAATTGCCAAGAAGATCTTCGACCTGGAGAAAGACCAGACGTTGAACTCAAGCTCTTTCCAGAAATTCTTCTCTGAGAACGAGGTAATCTTTAAAATCTGATACCTGTAAAGCTCTTCTGCCTCCAAAGGATCACTTCAGCTTTTCCATTTGCTTGACTGAGTTTTGTTTTCCTGGAAAGGGCTGGTTGAAACCATATGCAGCTTTCTGCTTTCTCCGTGACTTTTTTGAGACTTCAGATCATAGCCAGTGGGGTACCTTTTCTGACTACACTGAAGCCAAGGTATTATATGTTTGTATATTGTTGAAGTTCAGTGATCAGTTAATACATCTGGATAGTTTCAGTAACTTCTCACATCTCCAAATAACACATGCTGCAGCTTGAAAAATTGACATCCAAGGACAGCTTGCACTACAACACTGTATGCTTCCACTACTACATTCAGTACCACTTACATGTACAGGTGAGTGTCTTTTGATCCATACACATTTCATTTAATTATGCTACATTTTGCAAGCGAAGTTGGTTGTTGGCTGTTTCATTTAAAAGTGTGTGCTTTAGATTCTTGGTAATCAGTTTAGTAGCTTCAACAAAAGCATTGGGCCAGGCCCTTAGGTAGAGATCTCTTTGATTCTGAAGCAAGTGCCGCCAGGTGCGAACGTCGTGGATCTGAATTGCAGGTCGAAGATGGCGCAGCAGACATCGACTGAGAGAGATGGTACTCACCGGGAGAGGAGCTCACCGAACAAGCTGGTGACCATCGGACGCCAGATGTAGAGAGAGGCGTTGAAGATATGTAGATCCGCCGTTAAGGAAGGGATACACAGTGGAGACGGCAGCAGCTCAGGAGGCGAGGAAAGTGAAGATCTTCGATGAGATTGGATCTGAACTTGAGTTGCCTTGCAATCTGGCACCGTATGAGTGGAAAGGAGCAACACACAGTAGCTTTGTTGTCTCACTTCCCTGTGTAACAAACTTTCAGGTGTTTATATTAGAGGTAATAAGTGTGCATATGACCATAGGCTAACTATTAATACCTTAGAAAGCATATGGATTATGAGATGAGCAGAGTAAGCCGTCCACTACCATATATACTTGTTACTTTTCTTTTTCTTTCTCATCCTCTTTTGTATCATGTTATTCTGAACATTAATTACCATTAAATTTCTGTATAAAATCAATTCTAATGTAATTATGTAACTTGATGTAATCAGGAAAATATATATGCACTCAAGTTAAGTTTCCTAGTACTTTTTACCTGTTCTTATATTCCTCTCAAGAAAGAATCACACTTTTTGTACTGGTTGTTCTCAAGTACCAGGCTCACTTGTTTACAAAGATACAAACAAAGAAACTAACTCCTAGAGAAAACAGATGAAGTAGCTATTCCATATGAAATAAGCAAAATCTAAATGATGGAAGCAGAGCATTACAAGAACATTAGCTGGTTTCACATCCCTATGAAACAGTACCGTTGTTGTGGAGATATCACAATGCCTTTTGCTGAGACGTGAAACAGACAAAACTAGATACTCAATTTACTATCCATTGAAAACCCATCACAGGAACTCGTCGAGGGTCTGATACAATGAAGAAAAGGTCGTTCCTTTAGACAGGGAGATCAGTCATACTTATACCAAACTGAAGTGTTATCATTAGTGCTTGATCAAGTACTGGAATACCACTCTTCGAAGTGTAACTTCTCGGCTAAGGTCCCAGACTCGTAGAACTCAAAGAAAAACATGTAACTGGAAGGTCTCGCATGTTCTTCCAGTAGCTTAGCCACACCCTGATCAAGTAAGAAGAATCAACATTGTAACAAGAAACAGAGTAAGAAGAAGAAACAGAGTAGGAAGAATCAACATTGTGAAAATATGATAAAGTAAGAAACTTTTTTAAACGTAACGAGCGATAGATACCGTAAGAACTTCAAATGCCTACGGAACTTGTCGATGTCATCGGAAGACGGAAGACCGAAGCAGAAGTGATGGTGACGACGACGACAACAAACTGAAAGAATGCATGCCGTTTCTATTTTTCTGAAACCCACAGCTTGTCGTTTTGTTTTTCTTATCTCTTTGACTTCTCATAAAGAAGGAAACACTCACCCTCTCAGCTGATGCCACGTGTCATTCGTTGCGTGACTTGTCAGTTTACTTCCTTAATCGTCGAGCAACGTAAAGAGACCGGCAAGGCCACAACTTGTGAATCTGAAAATTGGCAAGAAGACACATCGGTTTCTATTGAACAATGGAATCAAAAGCTTTCGTCTCTGTTACGTTCTTGATCGTTACCCTTCTTCTTCTCTGTGGAACAGGGAGTTGCAGATCAGAAGAGGAAAGCATGATTGTAGGAGGCATTCATGATCTCCAAGGAAACCAGAACAGTGGAGAGATCGAGAGTCTCGCTCGATTTGCTATCCAAGAACATAACAACAGAGAGGTTTTCAATTCCTCTGTTTTTTCCCTTTTTGGCTTAACAATTCATCTGTTTTCTTGTTATGGATTTCATTGTGATACAAGAATCTTTGTCTGATTAAGTTTTGTTTTTTGTTTTATTCTTGTCGGGTAAGTGCAGAACAAGGTTCTTGAGTTCAAGAAGATTGTAAAAGCAAGAGAACAGGTAGTTGCTGGAATCATGTACTACGTAACTCTAGAAGCAAACGAAGGTAGCCAGACGAAGAACTTCGAAGCCAAAGTTTGGGTGCAGCCATGGATGAACTTCAAGCAGTTGCAGGAGTTCAAAGAATCATCTTCTTGAACATTCACTTCTACAAAGGGTAATCTAAATGTTTCTGCTAAATTATATGAAATAATTAAGTCTTAGATAGCTTGATCTCAGACCAGTGTGTGTACGACTAAGCCTGAAGTTAATTAATCAAGAACTTGTTCTGTTTTCTTGTAAATTTTTTTGTGCTAATCTATTTTCTGGTCCGGAATCAGTATGTGCTAATACCAAAAATATAACATTAAAACAATTTTTATTGGGTTTTGAACTAGGAGCATAATAGTGTACCAACGCCAACACTTATATTTGCTTATGTATTTTGGCTTTATATTCGTTATCACAATGAGAAAGAAGCTGGTTTCTTTGCTTTATCTTTTGATACAAGTAACACAACTAATCTCATCAAGAGTTTTCAATGATAAACCACAAAAGAGACATGTATACAAAAGAACAGCATTGAGTCCATGACCATCAGCATCAGTAGCAGCAGCATAACGTTAATCACAGAGACAATTACATATCAAAAGGCACGCGTTTATTAAGTTCAGAAGGCAATTAGGCAACCGAGGAATGGCAACGGCTTGAACAGGAACACGCATGTAAGTAACGAGTCCAGGGTTTTCAGACATGTCAATCTCCTCTGGTCTAGTACCTCGAGGCGGTGTCCAGACGAAATGGTGGAGCATATGACTCATCATTGAAGTCACCAGATTGATACCAAGTTGTGCACCGGGACAAACCCTTTTGCAAGATGCACTGAGCAAAAGGCTAGTGCTAAGTTTAGGAAAACAATGCTTCAATTGGTGACCACATTATATGAACAAAATATTGGTGAAATTCTTATTCCTCAATTTTTATACCAATTATGTTGAATTTTTTGTCAGATTATAGATGCGTGGGTTCCCACTCTATTCCTCTCATTTCCTTAAGAACGAAAAAAATTATAAAGAAAAAATTCCTCCTCCATTTTTGATGGGGAACGAATTGAACATAAATTCCTATATTTCAATTTATTCATTTCCTTGATTAAATTTTTATTCATTTGTTTTTTCATTTTTCCGTTCAATTGAATAGTCACCAATTAAAGCCTAAAAAAAGAAGACAAAGAAAAACAAAAGACTTAACCAAAGAGATGAAATCTTTTTTTGAGAAAGACAAAGAGATGAAATCTCAAAAAGGTAAAAAACAAACTTTCAGGTAGTTTTTATATTAGAGGTAACAGCTAACAAGTGTGCATTACTGCCTAGATACAATTTAATACCTTAGAAAGCATATGGATTATGAGACGAGCAAGAGTAAGCCGTCCACTACCATATAATTGTTATTTTTTTTCTTCTTTCTCATCCCCTATTGTATCATGTTATTCTGAACATTAATTACCATTAAAAATTCTGTATAAAATCATTTGTAATGTAAGTATGCAACTTGATGTAATCATGAATATACATGAACTCAAATTAAGTTTCCTAGTACTTTTACATGTTCTTTTATTCTTCTCAAGAAAGAAATATACTTAGTACTTGATAAAGTGATGGTGATGAGGACAACAAACTGAAAAAAATGCATACCGGTTTCATTTTTTCGAAATCCACATCTTGCCGTTTTTTGTTTTTCTTATCTTTTTTGACTTCTCATAAAGAAGGAAACACTCACCCTCTCAGTTGATGACACGTGTTATTCGTTCCGTGACTTGTCACTTTCCGTCAAGCAACGTAAAGAGACAGGTGAGGCCACAACTTGCGAATCTTTCTTCAAATGGCAAAGACGCATTAGTTTCTAGTAATACAGATGGAATCAAAAACTTTCGTCGCTGTTACGTTCTTGATCATGACCTTTCTTCTCTGTGGAGCAATTCGATCAAGGAGTACCAGATCAGAACAGAAAAGAATGATGAAGACGATGATTCTAGGAGGCGTTCATGATCTTCAAGGAAACCAGAACAGTGATGAGATCGAGAGTCTCGCTATTATTTAAAATTTTATGTTAATATACAT